>KQ086145.1:0-46254 GCA_001020605.1 Schizopora paradoxa | reverse complement strand
TCATTTCCATTAACAGATTTGTGCTTTTGACAATGAATTCCACATGCTCTCTTTGAGCAACAGTCAAAGGGGAGGCCCACAGCCTTGTTATGTCATGACACGCAGAGGTATAGCATAATATAGTATCTGCTGCTCACAGGTTATGTACCACATACAAAGCATTTGTCTTATACCATTAATACTTGCTATGTACTGACATTTGGTCACTACAGTGACCTGTATATCACTGTAGTGACCAGCATGACCACATGATTCTTGTTTTTAATAGTAGGTCCATGGGCATTAAGCAGTTTATTGTGTTTGTGATGCAATGTGTACATCTTGTTTCCATTATGTGCAAGTGTGTTGATCAGAGGGCACCAAGTAGCTAGCAAGGTGATTCTCAGGAGTGTGCACTCCCTACAGCGGTATTCGTACACTGCCAGCTGCAGGCTTGGCCCACTACTCTAAGTTAAGGTGAGTGCATGTTCAAAATTTGAGTGAAAAAGGTCTACGTTTGAATATTCTACGAAATACTTTGTATTTTAACGAAATTACAGTTATGCACCCACATTGCAGGGGCCATATTACCGGATCCCCCTAATCAATTGGTGTGTTCTTAGGCGTGTTCGAACGCTACTGAAGAGTACTTTCGAACCGTATAGCTGCGCGAGCGTGAATCGTCCGCGTTGTTTTGCAGTGGTGGGTACTTTATTTTCTAATGATAGGCTTATCGGTCTTGTCCAGGTCCCTTTCGTGCTTGCGCAACCTAACATTTGGATTGGCCACTATACGTTCCACCTATGTACGAAGTTTCAGCAAAAACGGTGAGAGGTTGAATATCTTATGAATTAGTTTTGCTTTTTTCACCCAGAAACCCCCTTGGGCAGCACCTCAGGGCCGGGGTTTTGCATGAGGAAACCTACTGATACTCTCAGTGCACTCTTTGATACTCTCAGTGCACTCTTTGGTGTGTCTAAACAACTACTTCTATTGCTGAATGGTGCTGAATTGCATCTTCTATTTTGATATATTCTACAGGTTGAATCTTGGGACTGCGGTGCTTCATTCAACACTCCATGGTGTATTTACACCTAAAACATGTATCACATCAGTCATGGGACTGCGTGGATGTGGTCCACTTGACTTGGACACTCATGAACTTCAGTTGAGTTCATGAAGTGCAACAGGCACCTGTCTCAACTTCACCACTTTAGCATCCAGCTGTCTCTGATATGAAACATATACCATGTGTATATAGTCAATGTGCCTGTAAATGAACATCTATGAGCCCAATATACAGCCTGGAGAATATTTCAAAAATGTTATACAGGTTTGATGTGAGATTTGGCAGGGAAACTGTACCATTTTGCTAATACAGCTTGCAGAGTCTCTCCAAACCACTTCCGAATTTTGGATTTAGGTAGCACTGGTGTATATGCACATACGTACAAATTTTGGAAGCATTCAGACAAGAACTCGAATTGCAGTGAAACTTCGAAGGTCGCGTTTTGCACCTGTCCGGCAACTTCCGGAGCGGGATGGGGAGGTCATCCAAACTTCGAAATGTCATGTCTCCCTCAAATCGTGGCCATTTTCTATCATGCCTATACCATTCAAAAGGTATTAACTATTTCCCTCTGATGGTGCAGGAATTGAAAGAAACAGAGCTCGATTGACTGTTTAACTACCGAAATACACTAAACTGCCTCCTGCCTTACAAAATGCTGAACCACAATTCAACACCTTACCCAAATACATTCCAAAATGGTGCTCTAACTCTGATAGTGTTTATACATCATTGAAGATTGCTGCTGCACCACATATGACCCAGAGTGAAGCAAGAGGGCCCAAACTGGTGCTCTCTGCAGCACAACTAGAGTTATGCTGATAGATGATGCAAATCAGCACCATTCAGCAGTACAAGTAGCTGTTTGGACTCACCTAACAAATACCTGCTGGATACCTATGGTATCCTTATGCATAGCCCCAGCACTGGAGTGTTGCACAAGGGAGGTTTGGGGTCAGTAAATCAAAAACAATTCATAAGTTAATCAAAAATGCACCGTTTTTGCTCATACTTTGCACAAAGATGGACCTTCCATAGGTCAATCCAGGCGCTAGGTTGAGTAAGCATAAAAGTAACCTTAAAGGAACCGATAAGCTTATCAGTCAAAAATAATGTACTCACCATCAAAATAGAACGCGTACAAGTCACGGCCGCAAAGCTATACGCTTCGAAAGTACTCTTTAGTACCTTTCGAACGAGCCCAAGAACTCACCAATCGGTTAGCAGGAACCGGTCATATGGCCCCTGCAATGTGGGAGCATATTTATATATTCGCGAAAATACAAAATAACCTGTAGAATATTCAAATGTGAACCGTTTCTGCTCAAATTTCAAAGGTGTACTCACCTGTATGTACCTCATCTGTGCGCAAGGTTGCGCATTCAAGAAAAGAGCCTGTAGAAGAGGTATAAGCGTTTCAACATGAAATGATGTACTCACTTTTTGTCAATCCCACGGTCTTTTCCTGTGCGCGCACCTAGTCGTTCAGAATGTACTAGAAAAGACCTTTTGAACGCACCTAAGAAGACCCAAAATGGTCCAGCAGTTGTGGAGAAATGGTGGGTGCAATGTGGGGGGTGCTGCACCCCCCGCTGCTAATACCAGGACACCCATGAAGCACCGCGTGAAGCGGATGCCGGATCCGGAATCAGTGGGTCCGAAAACCCCCACCCACCTATTTTTGTGATTTTAGGAGGGCGGGGGCGGGCTGGAGAAGCAGGCGGCACCTGGGGAGGTGCTCAGGGTCCAGGAGGGAAGGCGGGCGGGGAGCGTGGCAGCGCTGTCCACGCGCGGAATGGGCCACGCGACAACTTTTGGTGGCTTTTAAAAGAAGTGCCACGCACCTGTGGACAGCCCCAAAAATGGCCGGGCATCAGAGTTTTTAGGATTTCCATTGAAATCCATGCATTCTGTCTGTTTTGGGAACAATTGTTCCCAAAATGGATGGGCCACGCTGCGGCAACAGGTGCAGGTGGCATATCAAAACCGGTACATCAGTACCATTGCTATCTGTACCAGCCATCCGTTGTACTTACAGTAATAGGTACTACTATACAGGCTGGTACTGGTGACACCAAGTAGCTAGCAAGGTGTTTTCAGGAGTGTGCACTCCCTACAGCGGTATTCGTACACTGCCAGCCACAGGCTTGGCCCACTACTCTAAGTTCATGAAATTTGGTGGGTAGGGGTTTTCGAACCCGCTGATTCTGAATATGGCATCGGCTTCACATGGTTTTGCCTGGGTGGCCCGCAATAGGCAGTGGGGGTTGCTGCAATGCACCCCCCATTGCTTCCTTCATTCCTCCACATCCCCTGAACCGATAGGGACGTTTTTAGGTGCGTTAGAAAGGTATCATTGAGTACTTTATAAGCGAATAGAAGCGCGCTCCCGAAACCTCCGTGGGAGAAACAAAAAGTGAGTACATCAAAACATGTTGAAACACTTATACCTCTTTTGCAGATAATTTTTGTGATTGCGCGACCTAGCGTACGGATGAGATCCATCAAGGTGAGTACATGTTCAAAATATGAGCCAGAACGGTTATCATCTGAATATTATACAGACTAATCTGTATTCTCGCGAATTTACAGATATGGTCCCACATTGCAGGGACCATATAATCGGTTCCCGCAAATCAATTGGTGAGTTCTTGGGCTTGTTTGAAAGGTACTGAAGAGTACTTTCAAAGCGTATAGCTGCACGAATTTGGAATTCCCGCGTTGTTTTGTAATGGTGAGTACATCATTTTCGACTGAGAGGCTTATCATTTGGTCCCAGGTGATTTCTGTGCTTGCTCAACCTGGAGCGTGGATAGGGCTTTGGTAGATCCGCCTATGTGCAAAGTTTCATCGAGAATGGTGCGAATTTGAATATATTATGAATTGTTTTCGAGTTTCTCACCCAAAAACCCCCTTGGATAGCACCCCAGTGCCGGAGTTTTGCTAGGGTATACCTACGGGTAGTGTCAGTGCATTGTATGGTGAGTCTAAAAGACTGCTTGTACTGTTGAAGGGTGCTGATTTGCATCTTCCAATATAAGTAATACTAGTTGTGCTGCAGAGAGCACCAGTTTGGGGTCTACTGCTCCCCCTTGAACCATCCCTGACTTTTCAAGCATGTAATATTGTATGATATGTATGAAGACATCTTATCACAAGTTTTTGACACATTACAGTGTGATACTGAATTGCAGGAGAGATGATTGTAAGGCAGGACAGAACCTTGTGTGTTTCGTTAATTAGACAATCAAATGATCGGCTTTTCTCTATATTTTTATACGCGTTGAAAGCTCTCAAGAATACCTTTCGAACGGTATATTATACATAGAAAATGCTTGATATTTGATGAAGATATGACATTTCGAAGTTCCGATGACCTGCTCATCCTACTCCGGGAGTTGCCGGAGAGGAGCAAACCGTGACCTTCGAAGTCGCGCTGCAATTTGAGTTCAAGTCCGATCATTGTGAAATTTTGCACGTAGGTGTATATACATATCATATACCTAAAACCAAGAATCCACAGAGTTTTGGGCAAGAACTGCACATGGTATTAACGAGATGGTGCAGTTTGACTGCCAAACATGACAGCAAAACAGTGTACTTTTTTCAAATATTCTAGAGACTGTATATCGGTCTCTCAGATGGGTATCCAGTATGTAACTGTTCATATAGATGATGTACATGTGTCATAGAAGCTTTGGTGTAATGGGGAAGAGTTGAAGTTGAGGTATGTCCTTGTAGTACTTCATGAACAGAACTGAAGTTCACGAGTGAACACCTCAACTTAACCACTTCAACACCTCAGGATGGCCAATATGACACATGTTACATGTGTATCCATAGTAGTAGATCATATATCACTGCTCTAGACCATTCGATACACCCTGCCTAATATTTGAGAAATGTTATACAGTTTTGCAGATGCATTTGGCAGGGAAACTGCATCATATTGTTAATAGCACTTGTAGAAACCATCCTAAGCTCACCACAATTTATGGCCGAGGTCCAGTATACCCACATGCACCTCTATACCAATTTACAAAACGATTAAGTTCGAAATGGAATTACAGCGCAACTTCAAAGGTCGAGTTTTGCACCTGCCGGCAACTTCCGGAGCAGGATGGGGAGGCCATCCGAACTTCGAAAGGCCATATCTCGGTCACATGTCAACCGTTTTCAATGTATAAAATACTGTTGGAAAGCGTTTCGTAATGACTTGAGCATCACGCAGAGAACAAGAAAATTAATTCTCAATTGACCGCTCAATAACTGAAATACACAAAGGTACCTCCTGCTTTGCAAAAAAGTAGCCTGTAATTCAGCATGTCACCCAATTTACATTCCATATTGGTGATGCAGCTCTAAGAGATATCTTACACCGTTCAAATTGGCTTTGGCAACAGCTAGAACCCAGAGTGCAGCAAGGGAGCCCAAACTGGTGCTCTCTGCAGCATTTGTAGAGTTATCTTAATAGAAGATGCAAATCAGCACCATTCAACAATACAAGTAGTCGTTTACACTCACCATAGAATGCACTGAGAGAATCCATAGGTCTCCCCATGCATAACCGTGCCTTGAAGTGCTGCACAAGGGGGTTCTTGGGTCAGAAACGCAAAAACAAATCATAAGATATTCAAAAATGCACCATTTTTGCTCAAACTTCGCACATAGATGGAACTTCCAAAGGTACATCCAGGCGCTAGGTTGTGCAGGTACGAAAAGAACCTGCAAAAAACTGATAAGCTTATCAGTCGAAAATGATGTACTGACCTCTGCAAAACAACGCGGACAAGTCATGTTTGCGCAGCTAAACGGTTCGAAAGTACTTGTTAGTAGCTTTCGAACAAGCCCAAGAACTCACCGATTGACTAGCGGGAACCAATTATATGGTCCCTGCAAGGTGGGACCATATCTGTAAATTTTCGAAAATACAAAGTATTCTGTAGAATATTCAAATGGCAACCGTTTCGACCCAAATTTTGAAGATACACTCACCTTTGTATAAAACATCTGTACGCTAGGTCGCGCGATCACGAAAATTCCCTGTAGAAGGGGTATAAGCGTTTCAACATGAATTGATGGACTCACTTTTCTTCTTTCCCGTGGTGTTTTCGCGAGCGCGCACCTAGTCGTTCAGAGAGCAGTACACGAGACCTTTCGAACGCACCTGGAATCATCCCAATCCGCCCAGGGGTTGTGGAGGAATGAAGAGAACAATGGGGGAGCATTGCAGCATCCCCCCGATGCCAATCCCGGATCACCCAGGCGGAATCGCGCAAAGCGGGTGCCGGATTCGGAATCAACGGGTCCGAAAACCCCCACCCACCAAATTTCATGAATTTAGGTGAGCAGGGGAGGGCAGGAGAAGGGGGCGGCATCTGGGGTGGAGGTCAGGGTTCAGGGAGGAAGGCGGGGAGGGAGCACGCGCGCGCGGCGGCATCCGGACGCAATAAGTGTGCCTGATGCACAGCAACAGGGCCCGGACATCACCCCGAAGCTATTTCCGAGATCTGGGTCACGGAAATGGACAAGAACATCCGGGATCAGCAACAGTTTCATAAGCCGACCTATTTCTTCCCAAAATGGAAGAATTCCATCGGAGAAACACCGGGAATTCCGCTGGAATTACCGAGAAATGCCTATAAATTCATATTTAACCTGGTAAGATTGTTACCATTGTAACTTGTACCAGACCCTGACAGTTATTATAGGGTATGGTAGTACTATAGTGGCTGATACTGGTGGAAAATGCGGCGGCTTCTTGAGCATCAGCATTGGCATAGTGTCAGTGCCGCTACAAAATTCCCAATGACCTGTGCTTCAATACGCTTTGCGCTTTTCACGCCGGAGCGGTTTCAGTGGTTCTGAACATTTTGACGGCCTCCATGAGTAAGTTTTCATCTTGTTGATGAGGGGGGTTTGGTGATTGATAGCGCGTAGAGGCGGCAATGGGGTGTCAATCACTTCCTTGCAGATTGGCGTTGCGTATTCCATCAACTCAGTGTGCAGAGCTTCAAGCGTTGGCTCAGCCAGCTCCGCAGCGCGAGACTGGATTGTTGCCACGTCTGGACCTGTCAAAGGAGTCGCCGTCGTGCTTCCGATCACGATCTGAGAAGGGTTCATGGTGAGCATAACTTTGTGCTGGTAAAGGAAAGGAGTGCCCAGAATGATATCATATCCGTCGACGTTGAGCACATCAAAACAGCACTGTTCCAATTTCCTGGTACGCAAAATGGACGTTAGTAGAGTAGTTGACATAGGAGACTGAGCCGGATACAGCAAGTTGAACTTTCAGCGGTTTCTCGAGTTTTGATCGAGATAACTTCAGCTGATCGGCGAGGTTCAACAAAATGAAGTCAGCGCGTGAACCCGTGCCCAACAGCGCGACTACTTCAGAACCATTGGTAAGAACCTTGATGACGACACACCGAGGTGACTTGCCTACAAAATCCTTAAATCTTACGGTATTGCGCTCGAGCGGTTCTGGTGCGGAGTCCTTGAGTTTGCAAGACTGTGTACCTGCAGCAAAGAATGAAAGAGCCAATGATGATGATGAGTTCGTACCCAAACCCAGCGCGCCTGTGGCACGTGCAAACACGCCCTCCAAGGCAGGTCCTGGTTGTTCAGAAATCAGAGATTTTGAGTTGCGCTCATTGTCTGAAGGGTCAGAGTCTAGAAATACTTAGAGTAGTGGGCCAAGCCTGTGGCTGGCAGTGTACGAATACCGTAAACCTGTATGCATCAAGAACATTTGCTGTCGCTCAGCGAGCTCTAGCTTAAATTCTGTTAGCAATTCAATTTCAGGTAATTATACATTAGCACTGGAGTATGTGTAGGTACCACAATTTCTGGTTCATGACCATCAAGCAGATGTTGAGTATATCTCTCCACTCATAATTGACATCCAGTGCTTAATCTGTATCTCTTCCAGGTCAAGTCTAAATAGCAGCTTAACCATCCCTATGTTTTACTAGCATGTATCCTGTGCTTCACTAATTACAACCACCAAACTCACTACAAGAAAGTGAAGTTATGCAGAAATTAATGAGGCAAAATCCAGATCTGCACTGCAGAGTATAGACCTCCAATAGACCTTCTAAATGGAGTAACTTACATGTCATTTGGGCTCCATTTGACTGAGATATAGGGCAATCACTCTAAGTGTGCAAAGTAAATCGTGTATTCAATTTCACTTTCAGATTGAAGCTCAGCATTGATGCTCCTTAGGTATAAGTTGATATGAAAGACCCATCACATACCTACCAGAATCAAAAGAGATCACAGAAATTGGACTTCATTTGACCAAGTTATGGCATTTACAAGTTTTGATTGCACCATTTCTTACTGTAGTGAAAAATGAGCACATAGATAAAATATTGCGCAAATAGTGCATGGCCAGGTAGCTCAGTCTGAGGAGTGCCTGAGCTGCACTATTGTGGTCACTGGTTCGATTCCTGGTGAGGCAAGTATTTTATTCATTTTAATTTCCATTGCAAAAATTGTTGTCAGCTGATTTATTCCAAAAATAGAAATTCAGCGCAGATTATGACATCAAGGTGCGTGGTGAAATTAGCCAAAATGAGCTTGATGTCATAACCTGTGCGGAACCGTGGGAAAAACCACGAAAAATCGAAATTTTGGCTTAATTTCAGCATTATTTGAGTGAATCTTTGTAGTTGTTCTAAAATAGTAAAAATGCGCTGGTTATGATGTCACGGTGCGTGGTGGCACGCGCCGTGACGTCATAATCCGTGCGGACCGTGGGAAAAACTCAGAAATTTGAATTTCTGGGCTATTTCTGATGTGATTTAGACACGAGTTTGAGAGATAGTACACGTAAATTTAGTGCATCTTATCATGTGATTTCCCTGGTCACATGCACATGGGAAAGCTGTAGTGTTCACGCACTATGATTGCCTTCCCTGTCAGCTATTTATAATGTGTGCGCATGTTGGCTGTTCGCAACAGAATTAGCATGTGCCGGTAACTCGGATGATGGTACGGCAACATATTAGCCGGTGTTGGAGCCACAGAAGCAGTGGGGCCAAATGTGGAAGTGAACTTCCCACGGTTCAACGGATGCACCAGCACGCATGTCCTGCTGGATAAACACAAAACAAATCCATAAGATATTCAAATGAGCACGTATCCCAACAAAAATTACACCGTTCTGTACGTAAAGACGGTGCCATCTTGTATATGCAAAAATGTGTGGTCAAAGTGCACATGTTGAAATGCTATAAAGCTCACAAGTCTGACAAAGCGCCAAAACAGCTGAGCGGCGGGTCTTTCCATCACCATATCTTGCCATCCACCCAACCAAATTACATGGTTCTTTGACATATGGATAGCCAACGTTCTAGAGATAATTATCATGTAAAAATTTGTGGTGAAATGTTGTGTGGTGAAGCGTGAGGATGATGGAAACAGGTGAGTTGGTGTTCTCGCAATGTCACAGTCACAGTGGCTATGCAGTCATTAGAACGAGGACACCGCCACGACATCGTTCATTAGACATTTTTCTAATTGTGACTGTGACATCTCTAATGCAAAACACAGCCACTGACATCATTTTCTTGTACCCATAAAATAACGAAACCTCAACAAGTTCGGTATTCGTAATAACGGGCTCGTCTTCTTCACTGGGCTTCGCTGGATACGGTGGGGTTTTGGGCCGAAGACCAGACTCGTTTCCCGTGAGCATGGTATCACAAACAAGTGCTTTCTCGCGTCAGATGTGCTCAACAAGGTCAAATGACACGTCGAGTAGTTGCTGACACGTGATCAAGTGGTCATCGCCCGTGTGTCAATCCACAATCATGAAGGAGTCAGGTCCGCTGTAATAGGACGCGTGAAATCTGTCAATGTCGAAGGGACTATGGTGCGGGACGTGAAAGAAATCATAAATGAAAGCGCACCTCGAAGCCAACGCAATGCGTCTGTGACCATTGAGATGTCAGACGGCGCCAGCTCACCTCGTTCATTAATACAAGTAGACATTGTCGCTGAATACAGAGGCGCAAGCCTCAGACCCAATGCGATCATCGTCCTCGTCATCTGAAGAGAGCTCGCCATCCCATCCATCCTCAGAGTCCGTGCCACACTCGTAGAGCTGCGCTGAAACCTCCTCCTCGTCTGAGTCCTCCCTCTCACTATCCAACACGTTGAGAAGGCCGGGCATGTCATCAAACTCAGAGTCTCTGTCCGATAGGGAGGTAGGTCCCGTACCGTTGTTGTGCTTGTCCTCAGACTGAGAACCGGCGGTATGGAATAGGTCATCCTGCGACATTTCGGTGTCATCTTCTGAGGTATCATTCACAGTGTCGTTGTCTGTTGTGGGTGAGTCCGGGATGAAGAAATCGGTTGCCATGATATTGAGCGCCAGTGAACAGTTCGCCTCCATGAGCTGGTTGAGTTCTTGAAGTCATAGAGAGTGGGTGATGAGGTTAGACAGTGGCTTTGCACGCGTCCGCTTGGGACAATCCTTGCCCTGATGACCGACTTGCTTGCATTCAAAACACGCACCTCGCGCTCGCAAGTCGTCCATCTCTTCTTTCGTTCTCTTGCGATGACCTTGCTCATCCTTTGAGGATCCGTTTCCACGCCCTCCGCTTGACGTGCCGGCCTTGGAAGATGAAGCCTTAGCGTTGTTGCCACGTCTGCTTGCCATTGCCGTTGGACAAATTTTCTTGCTGCGACGACAAGGACTACTTGGAGGAGTTGGGTTTGGAAGAGTTGGTTTAGAGGAGTTGGATGGATTCATTTGGTGCGTGCTCGACGGTCCGTGAAAATTGTTGCGATAAGGCTGACGATTGTCGGTCAATGCCTGCCGTCGTATTTTCTTGCTATTCTCGAATCCAGGAGCAGCTTTCGCAAACGCCGATGACGAGTGGACTTCAGGATTGAATCCAAAATCCACCCATTTGCCAGAGAAGTAAGGGTCCGCATTTTTGTAGAGATGAATGGCTAGCTGCCTGTCGTTGACGTCCCCAATCATTCCAGCGATGTCCTTGAGCTCTTGGTACCACACGTCGAACGGACGACCGTTTTGTTTGCACTCACGATTTTTCTTATGATAGCTCAGGTGCACTGACATTGGGAAGCAGTGGTCAAAGAGTTTGCAGAAAAACTGTTCAAGCGCCCATTCGTTGATAGTAGGTTGGACGCGGTTGGTGTAGAAATTGTGAGTGTTACCTCGCAGGAAATTAGCAATACGGATAATCCTGCGGTGACAACGTATGTGACAAGTCCGAGCATATTCGTTGAACTGACCAACAAACAGATCGAATTGGCAGAAGCTTGGAGCGCCATTGTAAGTAGGAGGTTCAGCGGGCTTGTCATACTGCTGCTTGAGCTTTTGCTCCTTCATTTTCACTCGGTAAGCCTTTCTCTTTTACTTCTTGCGCTTCCTGGTCGCGACAGAGTCGGAAGAGTCTTTGGAGGAAGGTTCGGGTTCGTCACTATCGGACGGTGGCATCCCGCGTTCACGAAGATCATTAGCTCTCAGCATCTTGTACAGAGCCAAGTGTTCAGGTATGTGAGCTTTAATTGTCATGCCATTGTTATTGCTAGCGCTGCTTGCTGGCAGATTCATTCTTTCAGCTGTAGAGTGTGACATTGGAACACTTCCAGCACTCTCGACCGCATTAACGGATTGTCGAAGGGGTGCAAACCGATTTGCAAATAGATTGTGGTTATTGTTTGCTAACGCCGTTGTTGGATTGACAGCAGCAGGAGTCTGAAGATAAGCATTGGCTATGTTGTTTAGGTTAGATGCCCTTTCACGAGCACGCACTGCCTGACGTTCAAGCTGGGTGTGTCGCTCGAGTTCTCTTTCCTGCATCCTGTGCTCATGCTCACGTTCTCATTGTTCGGCAGCTAATCAAGCGTTCAATTCCGCATTCTCGCGGCGGTCTAATTTGGCTGCAAGTTGCCTGTCCGCTTCGATCTGAGCTTGTCGAACGTCGCGGTCTTCCGAGTTGTCGTATCGAGGTGCGTTGCTCTGTTCTCTAGGCAGTGGAGCGGCGTGTCCCTTCTGCTTCTGTGCAGTAGTGAGACAAGGAGGAGACATGTTCGAGCGACGAACACCCGAAGGACCAGGAGTAGCATTGTCACGCTGTAGCTGAGTGCTTACTGGTTGAGTAGAGGCATGGTGCTCATTGATAGTTACGGTACGTGGTTGTGCTGGTTCATTGAAGACATCCGCGCTCACATTTGTATAGTCTGCGGTCAATAATAACCTAATCTGTGCCTGTCGTTCGTTAAACCTTACAACCTGCTGCGGTGTCATATTCGCAAAGAGCGTTCTCATGAATGAGTTCGCTGCTTCAAGCTGATCCCTGCCGGAGTTGTTATTCACAACACCAGCGCTGCGAGGGACTTCCACGTTGCTAGGGCCAGAGGACTCCAACCAAACGTTTCAAGGGATTGAAAATCTACCTTGTCGTGTCAATGGCCGGCCTCTTCCTTCCAGCGGGCTGGCGTCAACCATCAGGTGAGATTCTTCATCGCTATCTTGAAGTTCTTCCAACACGGTCTCGGCCGTTGTCCTGACGATAGATCCTGGGCTCGCGTACTCGAGAAGATCTTGGTTGACATCCTCCTGCTCGCCGGCAGTGAACATCAATGGTCCTCAAGCTTCACCATCTTCCAGCAGATCCACGGAGGCACTCGCCCTACAGCCCGTTGTCACAGGCGAGAGCGAGTGGGATCGTGAAAGAGGAGTCAGGGGAGATCGCTCCCCCTCTCCGACCAAGTCATCCTTGACTGGTCCGGTGTGCGGAGATGTCTCCGCGGTTTGCACCTCAGTGCTGGCAATCGAATGCGCACGAGGGCGATGCCTGCTGTGAAGCACGTAGCTGTGCATAGCGGCGATAGACATGTCTGGTACGTTGTTTTTGGGTTTTATCAGCTGATAGAGTTAACGAAAAAGAGATTGGTATAGCTAGCTAGCGTCAATACGAAGACGACGAAGGATCCAGAGGCGTCTAGCTTGCTCCGTTGAGGTCGATTACAAGGTTAATGGCAGATGTCGTCCTGGAGGGCAAATCCAGTCGATGTCGCCAGGGTAAAGGGTTAAGAAAAAAAAGTTTGTAAAGTTGACTCGAAGGTTCAAAATATGTAACACGACGAAGTCCCAAAGAGTGAGACCACGTGCGCTACACGAGAGTTGTTGACGCAAGGGAGCCGGGCTGGGATTCATGCAGAGGCAGAACCGGCAAAAAGATTTACGTTCACGGGGGAGTGATAAGGAAAACTAATGTACATGGTACGACAAGCTTGAGTATAAGTAGAGAGTCGGCTGTAAAGCTACAAGGAGTATAAAATAACACAGACAAAGTGCATCGCAATATTGAGCCAAAGGGGGCAAGGAGAAAAGATGGGAGAGGCCGCGTAAGAAATCGGAAGTGGAATGGTAAGGGTCGAGCCGGGCGAAACCTGTCCGTTACACATTAGCCTCTGCAAGGTACCATGCACTCACTGCATCAAGAGCGCACGTACACAAGCCGTGACTGTGTGCATATGGGCACGGATAGACGATGTAAACACGCGACGGCTACAACAACTATTTATAGTTCAAGTAGTTTCGCGTACGCACCAAGTATTGAAACTATTCAAGTGTAACTCGCAATTGAATATACTACACAAGCATTTCTCGAGTAGAATCATGGGTGCAATGCACCCAAGGACCACCTATAACACGCATACCCGCGTAAATGGGCTCAAATTAGATACGCGTATGGGTGCGTACAGTTGCTATTTATCCCGTTCTACGTAGTGTGCAGCCTCGCATATTTGGGGTACAAAACAAATAATATAAATTTATCATATATTCATATTCTATTGTGTACTTTACAAGCACAGATACGAAATATAACCGCTAACCAACAAACAACGAAAACCTTGCTGGCTCTGACGGGGCCTGATTGAAAATTGAAGGACCCGCCGCCGGGACTGCACCGTCTTTGTTGGCTGAGCTTGCATGCTTTCCCGCATGCAGTGGATGTGCGTTGAATGTGCATGGGCGTACGTACAACTGGGTTGCTTGCTGAGCGCGCATCAGCGAAAGAGGTTTCGTGCAGGGTGTGAATAGCTCACCGTTGAAAGTTGATTTGACAGTGCAGCAAGAAGGAATATATGTACCTTGATAGCTGAGGGAGGCGAGCTTGGCGACAGCGGTGATGGGCTGCCAGTGCGCGGATCATGCGGGTCGATAATGCAATCCGCCGTGGAGCATTCCCTTAGTCTCTGAAATAATGAAAGAGTATGGCATTCACATACCATTAGAGTCCTTATCCTGCCAGTTGTCCCTCGATGCTTCCTTCATCCCTCCCAAACATTTCGTCATTTTGAAAGGCCGGTATACGCGTTGTTGCCTCTTGCCATGGTCGAAGGGTGCTTCCCAAATCCGCCTGCGTGTTTCGCTGGCTGCTGACCACAACCGCCACCCGAAAGCGATTTCCTTCCTGTATCAGGACACCAAAAGGTAGAACAAAGAGAAGTATAGCTCACCGATGACTGTGTATGTGTGCAAAGGTGATGCCACTAAAGTTGGGTCTGAGGGGTCATCGTGGTTGGAGGAGAAGAGTCGTGCGACATTCCAGACTCTCGAAGTGTGGACTTAGCGAGATTTTGGGATCGCAACCCTTGACCCACATCGTAAACTAGCCTAACCGTTGTCGTGATATGTGAGCAAGTAATGGTCGTTGTATATGTCTACAAAAGAGCTGGAGTATACACGATGTGGTGGCATGTACACATGTCTACTTCGCCATTCATGTAGAGTGCATGGGCGACGCGTATTCTGCGCACAACTCGTGCTCGTTTCACGTCTACTTGTGAGAGCATTACATGTTATATTCAAGCTCAACTAAGTACATATTTCTAATTAGCTTATTCGAACATAGTCGAGCTGCTGACTATTCAGAGGCTCGACGCAGTGACTGTTCCATGTGCAAAGTGTGGGCGATACACTGATTGCAAAGGAGTTGATAAAGGGAGAGATTGCCCTTGGGGTGGTGTACCCCCATCTGAATAAACATTCCTTATACTTGTCCACAGTGGGCCAGCGTTTGCTCGCGGCAGAACCGATTTGCACCTGTAGATCCAATTACGAGTACAGAAAGAGTTGTTTTTGCGCTGTATGACTTCGAAGTCGGAGGGAGAAGTTCGGACAGCGACTTGATTTCATAGCCAAGAAGTGGTGCCACTGGCATGTCATTCACTGCCAAAAATACAATGTGTCATTGGTAGAGAAAAAGAGAGATTCATCTCATTGAAAATGGGCGACTTGTGCGTACGGAATAAGCTTCAAAAGAAGGTATATGCGCAAGCGCCTGAGCACTTGTACGCAGCGGAGACACGGTAATCACTGCGTCAAGAGTGCACGAAGACAAGCTGCGACTACGTGCGCATGTGTACCAATAGATGATGTAAACACGCGTCAAATTTGACATCTATTTCTAGCTCAAGTAGTCTTGCGTACGCACCAAGTATTGAAACTATTCTAGCGTAGCAAGCAATTGAATACTCTATTGAATCATCCCTTGAATAGATTCATGGGTGCAATGCATCCAAGTAATGCCTATACTGCCCATACGCACGTAAACAAGCTCAAATTGGATACGCGTACGGGCGCGTATACTTGCTGTTCGGACCTTGCATATTTGCAGTATAAATCAAATAATAATATAATATATATTCATCATATTCTGTTGCATAGTTTACAATCACAAAAATGAAATACAGCTGCTAACCGGCAAATTCCTTGTGCTGGGGAGAAGTTGACGTTGGCGAGGCCAGATGAACCTAAAAGACCCACCGCCAGGCGCCATCTTGGTAGGCTGAGCTTGCATGCTTCTACGGGTGGACGAGCATCGAAGATATATGGCGTACACACGCGTACAGCCAGATTGCCTGCTGGGTTTGCAAAGGGACACGCGTCAGTAGGAGCCAATGAATTCGTCGGGGAGGGTGATAGCTCACCGCTGGATGTTGGGTCGACAACGAGGGCCCAGCAAGAAGGGACAGCGGGACAGAGACTGTTGAGTCCGGTGATGATGATGACGATGTTGCGCGAGTTTTTGGCCATCGGCAAAGCAGCCCAATAAATAATGTCCTTTCAGTTTCCAAAGCCTGAGCCACGAAAGAGCACGACACTCACATATCATTATTAATCTCGTGTCCCATCAGCTGCACCCCAATTCTTCGTTCAGCCCTCCTGAGTACCGGCTCGCTCTGAAGCGTGTGTATGTATTGTTGCCTCTTGCCTTGTTGAAGGATGTTTGCCGATGCTGACTCTGTGTTTCACCGACTGCAGAGCTCCCCAACTGCCACCCGAATGCAATCTCTACATTGTATTAAGAGACTAGGAAATGATACAAAGAAACATATGACTTACCTATGATGAATTATACATGGAGTGATGCTGGAGATGTCGGAGAGTCTGGGGAGTCATCGTGGTTCGTGGAAGAGAGCTGCGCGAGCGCGACGAGGTGACGCGTCGTCCAAGAGCTTCGAAAGGACTTAGCGAAATTTGTGGTTTGTGTAACCCTTGACCCACATCCTAAACCAGCGTACGTCTTGTCGTGATATGTTAGCAAGTAAGTGTCGTTGTATACGTCTTCGAAATGGCCGGGGTATACGCTACGTGGTGGTGTGCACACGTGCCCACTTCGCCACTCATGTAGAGGACATGCGCGACGCATGTTGTGCGCACGATTCGCGCTCATTTCACGTCTAATTGTAAGTGCGCTAGATGCTATATTCAAGCTCAGCTAATTACATCTCTCTATAGAGCTTATTAGAACATATTCGTGCTTCCATCTATCCAGAGGCTCGACGCAGTGAATATTGGAAGGAGATGGCCCTGCAACAATCCGTGAACAATTCTTACCTTATAGAACAAGTGCACCAGGCACGCATCCGAATCGAGCGAAAAGCTGCTCAACTCAACCGATTCGCTTAGCAGCAAATCGGAACATGTTTCATTTTTTTTTGCTGACATCTGCTTTGGTGTGTTCAGATCTTGTTTGTAATTTTAGTGTTTTTTGTAGTGCTTGCATCATACTATTTGCCTTGCTGACATTTGCCTTGGTGAAAATTTGTATCATGTTTGCAATTTTAGCGTTGTTTCTGTTGCTGACTATTAAAAATATGCGCAGCTGTTATCCAATAAAGAGTGATTTTCTATGATTTTCTGATGATTTTTGTTGTGGCAAGTTTTCTTTGAATCTCTTTCTTTTCTTTCTTTCTTTTCCCTCTTTCGGATTCTTTAAATACCCACTAGTATGGCAGGAAAACCAGCTCGAGCTGCTCGACATGACCCCTGGTTGCTGTTATGACATGCATCTGTCCACCTGCATGGCGAACTGCGATCGAGGATCTTGTTTTACAAGGATCGCTCTCAACCGAAGGCGGCAGGCGTGACTGTCGACCATTTCTCTTATCGGGAGCAAAGAATGTCGGGAAGAGCTCCTTCGCTCGCGTTCTCCTCAACCGTCTCTTGTCGAACCATCCGAGGGTGGCTTATCTCGAATGTGATCCAGGTCAACCAGAATTCACGTCTTCGGGGCTGCTATCGTTGCATCTTGTCGATGAACCGGTCTACGGTATGATTTCAAAGTTGTCATGGAGGTTTCGTGACATGAACTCGTTTCCACAGGCCCTCCTTTCTCGCATCTTCGGACACCGTACAGGTCACACTTCCTAGGATCCACGAGCCCACGCAACAATCCATCCTACTACATCTCGTGCATCGAGTCCCTCATTGAAACATACACGCAGAACTTTCGCTCCCTGGACTACGATGTGTACGACTCGGATCGGGAGGTCGTCCCGTTGGTGGTGAATACGATGGGATGGACGAAGGGCTTAGGTGGCGATTTGCTGAAGAAAATCGAGGAGCTTGTGATGCCGTCGCATATTATCACTATCGGTGAGGTGTCAGAGCTTCGGTCCAGCGATAACTCACAGCCAGCAACCACCGCAACGTCCCGTTCTCAAATCGCGTCTCGAGCGTTCGAATCTCCCGAACCCCAGAGAATCAACGTCGAGAGCATTCCATACAACCCAGAATCTGCACGCTACACGTCTGCGGACTGGCGAGCTTTATCCCTCATGTCATACTTCCATTCGTCGTACCACACGTCTTTCTCGGACATCGAAAGTCTTCTCCAATGGAATACCAATTCTCCCCTCCTTTCGAACAAGCCTTACGCCGTCTCTCCTCGCGCAGCGCTCGATAGCGTCATTCTTACAGGCTCTGGCTCCGACGATGTCGTTCCGAGCGAAATCGGCAGGGTGTTGAATGGGGCGATCGTCGCCTTTGTGACCTGCGAACCAGGTTCCGTCGATGCATCTTCTACTCCTCGCTCAGCAGCTATTCCCTATGTACAAGGTGCTCCGCTGCCGGACCCGCGTACGTCGAACTGCCTTGGCTTAGGTCTCATACGAGGAGTTTCCCCAAGCCTGTTATCGCCCGAGGGCCGACTCGACGAACAGACACGGACCGAAATTCTTCATATCATCACACCTGTCCCTCTGTCCGTATTGCGCGACGAGTCTTGCAGATGCATCGTGAAGGGGGAGATCGAACTTCCGGTCTGGGGGATGACGGACTCAAGGGAGAACTTGGGAGGGTCTGCCATCGACATTCCTTACCTCCAAAGCAGACGTTCGACAGCGGCGGGCGCAGATAGGAAGAAGGTCAGGAGAAATATTATGAGGAGGTCACAGTTCTAAGTACAAAAAGTAAATCCGTCATATAATGCATTAGATTAGTATTCCATTGGGCGTTTTCTGGATGAAGCCTCCTTCGTGTTTGCTCCAAACCAGTGATCCACGAACGAACGTCTGCAAAACTTCACCCTTCACATGCATCCCCTCGTAAGGCGACAACTTATTCTTGAAAAGAAGTGCGTCTTTGCCGATCTGCAGCATAAACTTCCGTTACACCAAGAGCTTTGCGTAGAAATGAGCAACTACATACCAGAGTATCCGCCTCGGGATCCCAAACAACCAAGTCAGCGTCCCATCCAACCTTGATGAACCCTTTCCTTCCTTCGAGTGACGCGTGTTTCGCCGTCGCCTGAGAAGTCCACCGCACAACATCTCCGATTCCAAAACCGCGCTTTCTTGCCTCCGTCCAGAGCAGGTTCAATCCCAAGCCAAGGGTGCTGATACCGCCCCACGCCTGCATCAAGTCCCCCTCGTCCAGTCTCTTTAGCTCAGCCACGCAGGGACTGTGGTCCGAGACGACAAAATCGATAGTCCCATCCCGCAATGCCTCCCACAGCGCATCGCGGTTCTCTGCCGTCCGTATGGGCGGGCAGCACTTGAACTCCGGACGCGCGTCAGGGATCGAGTCCGTCGACGCGAGGACGAGGTAGTGGAAGCATGTTTCGACGGTGAGGTTGAGCCCTGCTTTCCTCGCCGCGCGTATCGCGGGCAAGGCGGATGCGGCGGAGAGATGGACGATATGGCAGCGAAGAGGGCCCGCATGCGCCTTTTGAAGAGCGACAACGAGACCTATCGCGTCCGTCTCGAGCTGGGGTGGCCTTGACTCTAGGAACGTGGAATATAGCGTCGGGTCAGCGCCAGGTTTCGCAGCAGCATGGACATGGTCGGACTCGAGCTCGGCGTGAAAGAGCAAGACCGACTCGGATTCTTTGAGGTTGGTCATTGCGTTCTTGACGTTATCTGGCTGGACGCAAGGAAATTCCTGGAATTGTACCATCAGTACGTGGTTCATGAGTGAAACTGGCGTTGCGACGCACCTCGACACCACTGTCGATCAGGAAACACTTGAAGCCTTTCACTCCCTCAGCAGCCATCCCAACCAATTCATGCTACACCCTAATGTCATCAGAGACGCGTTGGTTTACGTCGAAGAGTATCGACCTCGCACCTCATTGCCCGGAATCAAGCCTCCCCAAAACGCGACATCGGTCCAGCACTGACCCTGGGCCGCCTTTCGTTTTATATCCAGATTCTCCTTCGTCGTCGTAGGCGGGATGGAATTTAAAGGCATATCCACGACGGTCGTGACCCCGCCAGATGCGGCAGCTCGAGTTCCAGTCCAAAAGCCTTCCCAATCGGTCCTTCCCGGCTCGTTGAGATGGACGTGAGCGCTACGGAAGACTCTTTGTTAGAAATTTTTGATAGAAATGGCCATAATATTGACTCACTCTACAAGTCCAGGCAATATATAGCTGCCACCGCAATCCACCCACTCGACATCCTCCAAACCATCTCGGGCCTGATACAGAGGGATGATATCGACGATTTTGCCTGTTTCAGTGTCAGTGACAATTGTAGCAGGTTGCGGACTCTTCGCGTCAGGTAAGACGACATTCTTTGACGTGAATGCGCGACGATGCATCATGATGGCGTTAGTCAAGAAGAAATGAGGGACAATTCACCTCACAAGTGTGATCGATATATGCGCTTACGTCATCAGCAAAGAGGATGCAAAAACCAAACGAGAATTTTGTCGCATTTACTCAAAAGTAAGTATATGCATAGTGAAAGACTCTAGATCACGAAGACTGGGCAACGAAGCTCTTGCCCTTCTCGATGTTCTTCTTGAGCTCTGGCAAGCAGGCGTCGATGAGTTTCTGTTCCTCTGGGGAAATGTTGCCAATGGGGTGGATCTTCTCGACACCGTTGACCTGGATAAACAATGAATTAGTGATGGAATGATAAGAGAAGATGTATGAGTCTCGTACCCCGAGTTCGACACTGGAAGAGAAGAAGTCAATGCCCTGGCTGGCGAAGAGGTCGCTCTTGACGAAGGTCGGTGTGATGACGCCCTTCTCGCCGTTCAATCCCCGGAGGAGAGCATTCGCGAACTTCGCGCCAGCGTACGCCATCGAGAGAGTTGCGCTGCCTGCGCCATCCTTCGCCTTCACGACCTCGTCACCACCATACTGGATGCGGTGTACGACCTTCTCGTAGGTCTCGCCGGTCAGCGACTGGCCGAGGTTGTTCTGGCTGAGCAATGGGACGATCGTGACGCCCGAGTGTCCACCGACGACGGTGATGGGAGTCTCCGCTGGAGTCGCACCAACGAGTCCGGATACGAACTTGGCCGCGCGGACAACGTCGAGAGTGGTGACACCGAAGAGGCGGCGGGGGTCGAAGACACCAGCCTTCTCCAAAACGGATGCGACGATGGGAACGGTCGAGTTGACGGGGTTGGAGATGACAAGGACGTGCGCATCTGGTGCAACACGACCGATAGCAGACGCGAGGTCGCGAACGATGGACGCGTTTGTCTAAATCAACGGAATTAGAAATCGTAATCCACGACTCTGAGAGAAAGAAGCCATAATTCCGAACGTCCCGCACGACGTTCGCGAGAAAACGGAACGCCGACAGAGATAGCAGGGAAATAGGCGGCAATCCAAGGATAAGGTACTCACGTTGAAAAGGTCGTCGCGGGTCATCTAATCTTTACGTTAGAGAGCGAAGTGCGAAAGATGTAAATGAGTACTTACGCCGGGCTAATTGACAAGTCAATGTTTGAGTATCATGTCGAACATCCTAATTAAATATTACGCACCTTCCTAGGGACGCCAGCTGGGATGACAACGACCTTGACACCCTCCAAAGCCTCATCGAGGTTGTCAGCGGGGTAACCATTGACCTTCGTCGTGTCATTTCAGTATTCATCCATATACCAATAGCTTGACAAACATACCTCGCTCGCGGTGTCGACGTGACTGACGTCGGCAGCCACGCCGGGTGCGCCTCGAATATCGTACAAGCTGAGCGAAGAAACGAGAGGATCCGTCTTCAAGAGCAACGAGAGAGGCTGGCCAATGCCTCCTCCAGCACCGAGCACGCAGACCTTGGTCTGACGCGCCGCAGACGAGGAGAACATGCGCGAGTGCGCAGAGAAAGCACGAGCAGCATTACGGGCGAACATGATGGTCGTTTGTCGTCGTCGTCGTCGATGTCGATGTCGAGGATGTCAAAGTTTTGGTTGTTTATTTGAAGCGATCGCGTTGGGGAAGTTTTTCTCAGAGCCGCGATCGGCGCTTTCGGGCGGAGATCAAAAATCCAACTTTGGTCCCGTCTTCGACTCCGATTCCGCCCGTTCTTTTCTTATTTGCTCCCACTTCCTGCTTGTATTCGAGCCTCGAGGATGTGCGGGAACGATGCAATCTTTCTTCAGGACCGAGCGGATAGATACCACGAGTACTGTGGGTACTCTATCGGAAGCAAAAGGGAGAAAATCGACCGCCGACCGACTTGAAGTCAATGCGCGATTGCCAGCGCCATGGTAGCCCTCAGCCAAGGCGAAATAAGAAAGAACATGGTAAGTCTTTGCCCATTCGGTATTTGATTAGACCAATCGATCCATGTTTTAGTTGTCGCTCGCGCCCAAGAAGTGCGGAGACGCATGTACGTTCACCACGACAATGTCGGAGAGTCCTGAGCGCGATGCAGTGCCCCTTCGCCGCACTACCCAAGATGATAAAATGCTCTGGTGCCTTGGTCGCGATAATTCTCGTGCTCCTTTCTTCGCCCCACACGCGTCGAGCGCCAGGTCATGCCCAGCTTGCAGCCCTTCCAGCAGGACGAACTCACGTTTTTACGAAATGCTCAGATTGTGAAGGTGTGGTTTCGTCTCGTTCCGATTATCTTGCATCTAATCACTTTCCATCCTAACCCTAAGATCGTAAATTGTGAGGACTTGTGTCGTCTCTTTCGCTGTCAAGTCGCTGAACTGAAGCTGTTTAGTGGCCGGAGTCATGGTTCTCGTTCGTGATTTAGCAGTTACACACGATTCTCAATCGGACATGGGCTCAACGCAGTCGTTCAGGTTTACGATTACTTCTTGACTCTAGGAGACGAAGTGCGTCGGTAATAAACTCTTTTCCACACTGTTGCTTATCGCTCGTTTTAGGTCAAACTTGTCTGGCCTTCGAAGTGGTCGGCGCTCAAGGTCCTTTACTTCATGTCCCGGTACCTCGCTTTCGTCGATGCTTCGACAATGTTGGTCTGTAAGTACTGCATGTATCGAGCGTAACAGGAAGTATGCGACTGAATACCCGTGAAGTTCTCTTCAGACCTAATCTTTCGCCAAATGTGCGTATACCTCTGCGGAGCAATTTATACTTGATTTTATTTGCTGATATATTTACGACTAGCTATGTCAAGCGACATTCAGGACCGCTTCATGTCAGTGCAGGCATCCTAGCCTTCCCATTTCGTCTCTTTACACCTTCTACAGACTTCGCTTCGGCGGGATATATCATGGCGCAAAGTTGGTTCAATCGTCTTTTGTTCCGATATATATTGACGCGTAATCTTTCAGTCATCCTCTCTATCCGAACATATGCAATCTGGGGTCGATCACGTCGTATTCTCTCCATTCTCTCCGCTCTTCTCCTCGTGAGTTATCCGATCCATTGCATGTCATGAATACTACTAACACAACACACAGATCACCCATATACCAGGCATCATCCTCCAACACGAGGCGCTCGACTCGTTACACTGTAAGCCCCGTCATCGCACCTTTTCTCTCGTTTAAACTCTGATTCGATACAGTTCAACCTTCTCCTCAACCTAATCTTATATCTTGCGAGCCCTCCGCCTATACCGAAAACAGTTTGTACATTGTATTCGCTCTAATGATGATGCAGGATCTCGGTGAGCTTTTTATTCTATTAATAGGCTCAGAGGTGAATAACGATCCGACTTAGCCATCGTGCTGTTAACCATGGCAAGAGGGTACACTCAGTGTAAGTTGCCTCTTATCTCGCTCAATGCGAGTCATTGAAGTGCGCCATATTAGGGAAAGAATGCCGGAGTCCCATTGTGATAACGCTTTACAGGGACGGTGAGCAGGAATATATTATCTGGCTTGTCTTCTCTGCTGACGTTTTGCAAAGGCTTCATTTACTTCATCTGCTTGTTCGGTATGCGAACTACCTTTGCGATGAACTACTATCATACTCAAGTCATCCAGGCATATCCTTTGCGAATTTTCTAATTTTCGAGCTCGACCTAGTACGTGAGATCGTCATTTCATCCAAGAAACTACTCTCTAACAGGCACCGCAGAAAATAGCGTACAATCTGCTCTTTGAGTACGTAAACTCGATGTTTATCCTTCATTCGCGCCCCCTTTCTCATCAAAATCGACAGACTGCAAAGAGTCATCCACTCCGTGCTCTCTTCGAGACTTATCCTCAATCTGCGTTCAGTGTCACAAAACCGAGAGGATGGACCGATGACGACGATCGCATTCGCACATGATAGTGGTTGTGAGATCGAATCAAGGGAAAGCGACGACAGTGGGGAGTTCGAGTTCTGGGAACCAGGAGTTTAATTATAGATGTGAGTAGCGATTCTTACTCTGAACATACAGATTGGTATACTGATCTTCAATTTAATGGCGAAGATGGACAATCATGCAATGTATAGTATTCAAGCGGACTATAAACTACTCTTACCTTCTTCTTTTGGAGCATCATCCAAAGCTACTCAATGAACATCATATCATCATATATATCGACTTCTCGCTGCGCGGCCGCGTCCCCTGCCGACAGGAATATTCCGCTGACTTAAACATAGCGATTGCCCAACGAGATCCTGTCTGGGATCAACGCTCACTCCAACCTAATCCGTGCGGCAGCGGGCACCGCGACATGGCGAAGATCAACGTGCGGTCTTCCAAATTTGTGCATGAATATCAACTCGCTTCAACCTAGATCTCTGACATATCATGCAGAATTCGACCCTCATGGGCACCCCTTTGACAAACGGGACAGAACTTGGAGGCGCACTTCAAGCGCCTCGTATTACTGTTCAAGGTCTTCGTGATGTAACGATCGTCAAGGTAAGCCAATTGATCTTGCAAATCTTTGCTGGAACGATTGCGAATAATTCTGTTTTAGAATTTCATAGGTCAGTATCCTATCTTTCAGGGGTACACCGGCTTTCAAAAGTAGTATTTGACATGCCATCTCAAAGTTGCCAGCGTCGTCATTCTAGTGAGTCTTACTATCCATTCATCTCGTGTCAATGTCAATGCTTCGTGTCTAGATATATGATACTGTTCTGACACTCCCTTCGGAAGTTTGTCTTTCTTTTATCGTTCCCTCATTCGCCTTTCTCATCGTTGATAAATTTTAGATTCGATTTATCTGGCGTTCCAAGTGGAGGATAGGCAAAATACTGTACTTCATAACACGGTACCCTGCATTCATCGACGTGACGTTGGCGCTCATTTGTGCGTTACAATCTCCACAACTTATTTCTTCAATCTCTTCTCTAATTACCTGATAGATTGGTTTCATCGTGATGTAACGAGCGAGACGGTTTGTCCAAGCATTTTCTCAAATCCGATGCCTCATAATTGATGGGGAAATTTCGATACTAGACATGCAGACATTTGTTTCGTGCAAACGCTTGTCCGTCCTCATACTCTGAGCATTGAAGCCGCAGTGTCTCTGATGTACTTTCTCCAGGGCTTTTCTTGTTGGGCACATACATCGCAGAAGGTAAGTTTTTCAGTGCCATTCCCCTGACTCGTTAAGTTTATGCTCACGGATGCCGAAGCAATTCTATCGTTGCGAACATATGCTCTTTGGGAAAGATCCACCCGTGTACTCGTCGTTCTCGCAGTCCTCGCGCATGTGAGTATCCTCGATCAGTGTCTCCCGCTCGTCTAGTGAACGTACCCACCGACAGGCCTCATTCATCACACAAATAATCGAATTGCAACATTTCCTTAGGACGGTGGAATGTTTGTTTTTCTTGCGTCGAAAAGATTGATTGAAAGACTGATTACCATGCTTCTCCGCGTACAGTCGCAGATACCCCAGCACCTTCAATAATGCCGTGCAACGCCATACTTCACCGCACCAAGCTCTACGTGAACTTCGCACTTGTCGTCATTTTCGAGCTCGGTAAGTGATTCCCCACGTGTTGTCAATTGGAACTTCAGCTCACTGGTCTCGATAGCGGTCCTCATCATGACGTTTTGGAAAGGTTACAAGCAATGTTTGTCATACTCAAAGCGATACTTTCGACGGACCTGAAACGTAGTACCTCAACAGGGAGGCAATGTCAAAGTCCCATAATGTCGACATTATATCGCGATAGTAAGGCTAATTTGTGCTCTTATAAACGGTTTCAGCTGACTTCAAAAGGTATCATAATATTTGTGTGCCTCTTCGGTGAAGTGATCTTTGCATACTTTTCGGATCCATATTCTGACGAGAATCCAAATCCATCCCAGCTGTCTCAACGACAAATCTCCTTCTCTTCCTTATGGCGAATATAGTGGGTGATCCATTTTCATATGAGGACAGTCACTGATAAAATAAAAACAGAACGTCTTCTACGATATTTTAGCGTTGTGAGCCACACATGCTTTGCAAATTGCAGAAAGAAGGTTGATATGCTTTCAGGACACAACGCGTCATCCATGCGATCCTTTCCGCACGAGTCGTCTTGCATCTTCGAATCGCTGCCTCCAGCGAGAAGACTGCAAAGTTTACGACTATCGCGTTCATCGAACCGTCGGAAGGGGACCCCTTGGAGGACATACACCATCTCGACCATCGTCTCGACGATGACATGGAGCTAGCGAGCACATCTTCGAGGAGTTCGTCGATCTCTTCGAACTCGATTTCTGCATCTTTCAAATAATCTATTTGGAGAAGATAATAATAGACGGTGCGTGTGCGTTCGCGGTTCAAATGCAACTTGCTGACTGGTAGAAGCCGCAGAGCATATCGATGCGAGTGGTGATTCATGCTCACTCTGACATACATGTACAAATAGTATCGATCTTCGTTGCTGAAGATGGACGATCATGCAATGTACACTACCCAAGCAGACTCCGTACTATTCTCGCTTTCTTTTTTCGAGACAGCAGTCGAAAGAATCGCTTCGACGAGCCATATCATCAGTTTCAACAAATTCTCGCTGCGCGGCCGCAACCATCGCCAACATAGTTATTCCCTCTTCTCGAAATTCATATACAGGCCAACGAAGGATGCCTTTAGGATCTAGGATCGTCAAAACCTAATTCC
Organism: Schizopora paradoxa; assembly: GCA_001020605.1. Lineage (NCBI taxonomy): Eukaryota > Fungi > Basidiomycota > Agaricomycetes > Hymenochaetales > Schizoporaceae > Schizopora > Schizopora paradoxa. The sequence goes on along the minus strand of KQ086145.1, from coordinate 19,150 downwards.
TTGCGGCTGCGGGCACCACTGGGCGATCAGACAGGGCAATGATTAACGTGCGGTCATCCAAATTTGTGCAAGAATAATAACTCACCGATACCTAGGCCAATGAAATGCAAAGCAGCATTCGCCCATCATGGGCACCCCTTGGATAGACGAGACGAAATTTGGGGATGCGTCTCAAGCGCCTCCTGCCATTATCCAAGGACTTCGAGATGTAACAATCGTGAAGGTACGTGCGTTCGATAGGTGTGGAAAGTTCTCCACGAACGATCACTGACTCTCTCTGCCATAGAATTTCATAGGCAAGTGTCCTACAAATTTCAGGGTCCTTCGCAGGTTTAACGTGTTATTTCAAGTTGCTAGCGCCGTCATCTTGGTGAGTTTCATTTATTCGTTTGCATGATTAGATATTCATGCATTGCATCTAGACATACGACACTATCTTGACGTTCCCCTCGGAAGTGCGCCACCTCTTTGACATACCACAATTATTATCCTTCTCATTTTAAGGTATTTCACAGGTTCGATTCATCTGGCGTTCAAAATGGAGTATAGGAAAAGTGCTGTACTTTTTGACCCGATACCTCGCGTTCATCGACACGGTGTTTGCGCTATATTGTGCGTTTTGTTCACCGCTATCATGTCGTGGAAACGGTTTCTAACTCTCAGAAAGACTGGTTCCGTCGTACCGCAACGGATGAGACGGTTTGTACCATGACAATCTCCAAACATCCCCTTATTTTGGACTTAGGATTTTTCTTAGATATGTAGACATCTATTCCGCGGGGATGCATGTACGTGAACAAGTTTCGAATTCAAATCCATTGCCTAACCAAAAGATCATTTTTTTTAGGGCTATTCATAATCGGCACATACACAGCAGAAGGTAAACAGCTCGACTCTAGGACTTTGACTCGACAGGATCGCTAATTACAAAGAATTCAGCGATCCTATCACTTCGAACATATGCTCTTTGGGATCGATCTACTCGCGTACTTGTCTGCCTTGCACTTCTCGCGAGCGTGAGTTCTTTTCGCAGGAGCTGTCGTAGTGCACTCAACGAAGATGTTCACTATATTTTAGGCATCATTCACCACTCAAGCGATAAATTTACACCATTTCCTTGACACTGTGAAATGTTCGTTTCGCTTTTGATTCAGAGGGTTCGCAACTATTGCTGATTATTATGCTTTTGCAGTTTCGGACTCTCCAGCACCGTCAATAATGCCATGCGACGCCATAGTCCACCGCACAACGCTCTACATAAATTTCGCTCTTGTCGTATTCTTCGAATTGGGTGCGTATCTCTCAATTCGCGCTATCATTTGCACCCGGAAACTCACCGTACACGACAGTCATCCTCATATTGACATTTTGGAAAGGATTCAATCAATGTTAGTTGTTCTCATTCAGATGCGTCGGGTCAACTTGAATAACATACACCATGACAGGGAGACGATGCCGAAGTCCCATAATGTCAACACTCTATCGAGACAGTAAGACCCATGCAGCATAAACTAGAGGATAATTTTACTGAATTTTTTACATTTAGGTATCATAATATTTGTGTGCCTTTTCGGTTGAGTGGTCTCCACATACCTCTCAATGTCAAACAGCGTATTGAAGAGAAATCCGTATTCTTCACAGCGGTTTCAACAACAAATCTCCTGCTCTTCTTACTGGCAAATATAGTGAGCGGAAAGTTACTAATCTCCTATCGAATTCCTCGTTGATTCGGTCATTCTAGAATGTTTTCTACGATATTCTAGCGTTGTGAGTCTGAAACCTCTATTTCAAACCTCAGGACTATAAAAGAATCGATACACTCGCAGAACACAACGCGTCATCCATGCAAACCTTTCCGCTCGAGTCGTATTGCATCTTCGAATCGCCGCCTCCGACGAAAAGACAGCAAGGTTTACGACTGTTGCATTCACTGAGCCTTCGCATGGGAGCCCTTCGCGGATTAGACGTCTTTTCAATCATCACGAAGATAGCATTGAGCTAGCAAACTCGTCCTTGAGCAACTCTTCGATCTCTTCGGACTCTTCGACATAATTTATTGGCCCGGTGATGGATCTGTATGGTGCGCACAGATGTGAGGTTTAGAGGCAACTAGCTGACGGTCATCCTTAGATAGAATATCTTATTTAACACCATAGTGTACTCCTGCTACGAAGAGAAATTTATAATAATATCTCGTCCTTTCGACTTCAGGTACCTTTTCCACATGTCCTTGTATGCACCATCATCAGACGCCCTTTCGGCGCCTCTCTTTTTCTCGATCTGTATAATTCGCAGTATTTCTAGGCGATCTCGAGTGCTGTACTCTTCCAACATCTTGGAAGCTCGAGATGCAGAAGGCCGGGACTATTGGGTTAATTATATTAGAGAATCGTGTCATGAAGACAGAGATCGCCATTGCTCTGACCTTGTTGGGATAGACTAGAGCATGCCAGATATTGAAAACTTTGGGCGGGATGATGATTTCGAAGGCGTCTGGATCTGCCCGTCGCGGATCTCGATAGTGAGGTAGGAGTTTGGGCTTATAGTACGTGATGAGGTATTCTTTCCGCAGAGGAGGACTATTGCATTCCAAGGCAAAGCGATCGTCCAAGGGTAAAGCATCCTTGTGATAGAACATCCTCCGATTCCGAACCGCCTCCCTCCAATACTTCTGCCCATCCAATTTCCTAATTCGACTTATGCCTGAAGGGCCTCCTTCGAGACGCAGACAAACGCGTTTGAAGAACATATATGGATGCGAAACGAAGGCGGCGATGGACCTATATGCCCTCAAGAGGCCATAATGTGAGTCACAGCCCGAGAGGTCCCAAGCTGTTGACGTTCTTGAGATTAGGGAGACTAATTGGATGCCAGTAAGCGTAAAAAAGATCGGGACAATGAATGCTAAAGCTGGTCGAGTTTGAAGGTGACGAGAGACGGACTTGACGAGGGACATGGAAGTGGTGGACATCCAAGGAGGATGGATGGTGAAGCTTTGGTTCGCTGCTCCGAGTTCGGGAAAGTCCTTGAGTGCGTTTACAACGAGGCATGGGCATGAAGATGTCGCGTGCCATGCTTCGGATCGATCGACGCATGGGCGATGCGTTTATTAATGAATAAGTGGGCTTACTGATATGATATCTTCCCGAGAGATACGATCGTTGGTCCGTAACATCCGAAGGTTGCGTTTGACGATTTCATAATAGAAGACAAGTTAGAAGAGTACAGTTTATACCGGAATTTCAATGTCCCTAACTCCGTCTTTATCAATAATCTTTGCCTTGTATTTTGAAGGAGAGACGACAAGACGTTTGGAAACTTCGTCAATGCATCGCTTGAGAGTGCCCATGGCTTCTTCGACACTCGCGTTTGGGTCGTGATATCTGCCGAGTACGGGTATGTATGAGAAATTATACAGGAAATTTATACTTCTTATTACGCACCTGTCGAGCAAACTGAGAGCGAAATAGCTTCCATAGCCATGTGCACCAAATGGAACCTCCACCTTCGTCCCGAGATAATCCAACCAATACAGCTTTGGCGTCCCTCCCAACTCCTCCTGACCCTCAACGATGGCAGCGCTGCTTATGTCGAATCCTCCTACGAGAATATTGACAGAGTATGGCCTTCGTGATCTGAGTGAGCTGGCTAACGAACTGCGAATCCATGAAGCCGAAGCTTCAGGTCGCCGTTCGTGGACGTTTCGAATTTGGTCCAAGCGAAGGTTTCGTTCGATATATTCGGCGAATTGGATGGTATCACCTTCGTTGCGCCGCCGTTCAGAAATGAAAGAAAAGAGTTCAATACGACTGAAGCTCACCTGGCTCGCCCGAGTAAGCCATTGCGAGATGAGGACCAAGCGTCTTGATTTTGTCCTCGTCGTTCTTCATCTTGACGATGGAATGGGCAACGGTGGTGTCGCCTGCCAAAATAACGAAGCCCTTGCCACAGAGTCCAAAGAGAATATCCATCTTTAACGTAAATTTGTGCTCGAAGATGGATGTTAAAGAGAAAGACTTGCGAGCAACGAGTGGACTTCGACAACGCGAACGCGCGTCCAGCAGCGACGCGTACCCTGTTGCGGAGTTTAAAATACTTCGACATATAAAGCAGCATGTTCTCGCGGCCACGGAGCTCTGATTTCTTTTTTCTTTTTTGACGATTTTATGACCTCGCTCTTCTCTCTCTTGTTCTTGCGACCATCACCGCTGTACGAAGCGACGCGTCAAGAGGGCGATAAAACGCAGGAAATTCTGGAGATCCTTTCTACTGGGCGTCGAAGAGCGAGCTGCATCCAATTCTCTTTTCGAGGAAATACTCGGCTTCGCAAGGAACAATTTTGAACGAGGACTCCTATGGTGGAACGAAGCTTTACGAAGAAACGGAAATTCGAAGGAAACTCTGTAGAACAAACAAAGTTTACGTCTGGAAGAGAAATCCATTTTGCTCTTAGAGACTCACGAAATGTATCTGAGGACGGTGAGTTCGTGTATTTCGCGCGTACTTTCTAAAATTCATACGCGTTCCAGCGATTAGGTCTCTAAGAAATCAGTTGACGGTTCGAAGCAAAGATGCGCAGCTTTCAAGTGATGATGGGAGGGTAATTCTTGTTCGAGAATGGCTGGAAATTTGTCCGGGGGCGGACGACCTGTTTGAATACCTGGACACAAATACACCGGTGCGTCTGCCAAATCACTACCTATCTTCTTTATTCTGAGAAAATCTCAAGCCCTCTTCTACTGCGATTTGCCTATCCATAATTTCCAACACGCTTGAACTCACTTCAGCTCACCTCGACAACCATGCCGCGGGTTTGCAAGTTCTTCGGAAGCTTCTCACTCCCCGTTGGATACACAGACTACAAGCGCTCTTTTCGGGGTCTCATACAGACACAACATTGGCTACGTTGAAGCTCGTGAATAATATCTCATCGTTTGCCAGTGGCCGGGAACGAAAGGCGTTGTTGGAAGCGTTCACTTGGGAATTGAAGGTACGATAAGCTATACAATATGCACTTGGCCGCGTACTGATTTTAGCTAGGTCTTTCATAAATTACTTGTCATGCGCCGGAAGGGCAAAACACATACGGAGGACCTTTTGCAGAAGCCCGGTAAGCCTCGATATTCTGTTGTTTTTAGCCGGCCTAAAATATGCAAACGAGAGTCCAGATATTCGTACTCTCTGCCTGAAGTTAATCCTTTCATTTATCCGCCGAGATTCCTCCACGCAAACGAAGGCGGCATTCCTTGAACAACGTCGAGATCTTTTCCTCTCCATATTCAAGGGTCTTAGCGGCGACCCCTACTCCGTTGTACGGTACGTTCTGGAAGAGATATGGGTCAACATCTGGCAGGATCCGAAAATCAAGCGGTCTATAAAGGTCGGCCTTTTCGGAGAGGTCACTATCCAACACGTGAGTCATATTTGACCTCGTCCCACCAAATCCTGACTGCAGATGCAGCTCTTGAAACTGTACGAGAGATCAACTTCGGATGGTACAGATTCAGAAAGCATTCCAGCTGACGTTGTTCACCATTTCATGCTCGGCATTGCGACTCACCGTGGTGTTGGCATCTGCTTCGCGGACAATGGATGGTACCCTCGCTCCAATGACGAGGAAGACCACCGTCGGGCGGAGGACGAAAGGGAACGTCACCTACAGAAGGGCGGACGGATTTACAACAAGATCCTGTCCAACGTCCTAAAGATGCTCAGAGTGAACGAAGATGCACGCCAACAAGAGCTGGCTTTGAAGATTCTAGCAGCTTGTCCAGAACTCGTTTCTGGCTATTTGCCTTCCGCTGGGATCACATTGGAACCCCGTTTATCTTCGCGGTGGCTCGTCAATATCGCATTTTTGGGATCAGCAATTTCGCAAACTGTTCCTTTCGAATCATTCTATCTGCCCGTGATGCAAAACGTTGCCAGTTCTTCGACAAAGGATCGTCAGTTCAGACCGAATCCACCTCCACTGTCAACGTTGGTGGAAAATATTCTGCCCTCAATGAGCCTCAAGACCCATTTCTCAAAGGGCCTCCAATCAAGCTCTGCGCTTGTGCAACACGCTACTGCAGTTGCTCTGGCGAAGTGTCTGCAAAAATGCGAGGCAGTTCTCACTGCTCTCCACAAAGTCCACGTCGCACTTGAGGAAGACGAATTCAGCGGCCAATGGTCGAAGCGTCATCAAGAGGTGCAGAGCGAAGTTCGCAAAAGGTTACCTGACTTCCAGGTCATCATTGCGTTCTCTCAACAAAAGGCTCCTGTCGATGTAAACGGCGACGGGGCGTCTTCGGCGAAGCAAGGTTTACTCGCGGAAGTATCGCAGCGATTACTTTGGCTTTATCACCATTGTGTCCCTTCAATGGTCGCCGAGGTCAACTTCGAAGCTGGAAAGTCTCTGCAAGGCTTGTGGCAAAGAAGTAACGAGTCAGGATTGTCAGTCGTCCAACAACTGCTGGTCCTGCGTATGCTGGGTGAGAGCGCTCAATTCTCATGGTCAGCCAGACCAGGCAAGTACTCTGTTGTCCTTTATTTTTACTCGTTCTGAGCGTTTGATAGGTGGTCATGGTGCTCCGTCAAATATCGCTATCCTTCTCTCACTCTATTCAAGAACGGAGGAGTACGCCCTAAAGGGCGCTGTCCAATCTCTCCTTGAGCAGACATTTGCGTCTGGGCCGTTATTCCAGCACGATCCAACCGAACTTCGCCTTTGGCTGGGCTCTCTTCCTTCCTCAGCTCGAGCAGCAGATGCAAAGGCTCCCGACGGCGCTCCCTTGACCAGCGAAAGCGAGAGCGTCGTCAGCTTTCTGGAAGATTGCTTCCATCGCTGCTCGAAGAGCGCATACCGGTATTTGGAAGATATGACCTCATTCGTTTCTGGGTTGGTCGAGGAAGGTGGCAGGGCGGATGGCAGAAACACTATCAGTCCGCTAATAATGACTGTCATGGAGCAACTCGCCGTAAAGGCGAAAAATGGGACCCTTTCTCCTTCCGACCTCCTTGCTCTGGCGACGTACGTTCGAAAGTTGATTGTCAAGTTGATGGGCACGCAAGAGGATCTAGTACTAGTAAAGGGGATCTCAAAGGAAATTTCGAAAGTTTTGCACGAGCCTAACCTATGCGACTCACATCCGATCTTGACGGCCGCTATTCAACGCGAAGCATCCATTCTCCATACTTGTGTCTCTCAACTTCAAAATGTCGGTGACGGCGACGACCTTTTGGTCACCAATCTCGAAGATATTGAAGCGCAGCAGCGGTTCTTGTCAGAAATTGAGAGCATGTCAATCTGTGAGTGTACTTTCTCTTGTGCTTCTCCAAGTCAAGCTTCTTACTTCATATCAAGCCGAGCAAGAATCACAACGGAAGATTACTGCATACGAACTGGTGGACTGGTTGCGCTTCGGGGATAAGAAACTGCAAGCCGACGAATTGAAGCGCCTGGTGAAGGCGGTACACATTCGATTTCCGGCTGCTCTCGCAGACGTGTTCTACCAGGTTCCACCCAAGTCAGAAGCTCTCTGGGATCTACTGTCAGAGAAAGCGCATGCCGATCTTTTTTCCTGGTATGTACCATTTCGGATTGACAACGTTCGTTAGCTAAGGCTCGGAATAGGGTCGATTTTGATTGGTTATTGGTTCACGCTTGTGACTATGCCCTGGACGAACGCCGTAAAGCGACCTTGGGTCATTGCCTCGAAGAAGGTACTCACACCATAAACGATTACAAACGCTATGTGGGATATGCATTCTTGGCCATGGCTTCGGTCGTCGAATCGCCGCGATGTTCCGCTTGGCTTGACGTGGTAGCGATCCTCTTGACGAGTGCGAAGGCTGTTCTGAACGACGAACACTTCCGGGACATGAAGGTTTTCTTCGCGCAAGAGAATGATAACTTGAAATCTTTCCTATGCAATGGCAGTCTTTCGCCTGTCTCGTCAAGCGGTGAGCATTTTATTTGTAAATTGAAGGTATCACGACATCTAATCTGTATGCTGATAGCTCTGGAGACTGTTATCGATTTCCTCTTCAAGCCTTCCAGTGATTTTGACTGTGGTATTGTCTCTCCGATCTGCTCTTATTGGACGGATTTCTTGCGTTCGATCCTCTTGTCCGGAGAAGCACAGAATGTACGCGATCCGCTATGTGCACACATGTATTTTCACTAACATATACTCTTAGACTCCGCAAGCTCATGTTTGGCTCAAATTCTTGCCGCCAGATGATGTTCTATCTCTCACGACTTGCTGTGCTCAGGTCGTCACAAGTAACTCCACTGACAGCGACTTCATCCCTTTACTGGATAGATTGTTGCCCGTAGTGGGATCACTAGAACCGGATCAGACATCGCGGTGGTTCCCCGAACATCTAAGCCTTTTAACTCGCTTACGTTCGCTCCAATTCCTCCCCAACCTCGACTTAGTCCTCGCGAAAGCTATAACTGGGGGTCTTCCTTATGGACTATCTGGCTTTGGATATGTCCGTCCGAACGAAGGATTGCCTACTATCATAAGGCGTGCCAAGGCATGCTGGGCTTCCCGGTCAGCGGTACTCGACGAATCCATCGATCTAGAGCCATTATTTAGGATAGCAGGAGAGGCTTTGAATGGTCACGTCTCCTCGATATTCGAAGGGCTGATCTATCGGTCAAACGTGGCTCGTGATCTCTTCTGGAATTGGTTGAAGCACAATACGGATGTGTGGTCGAGCCAATACATCTGTCGCCCTCTCTACGCATATTTGGACACTTTTGATGAGGATGCACCCGAAGGCCTCTCAGAAGACGATGAGGGCATCTTAGCGGAAGCGTGCTCGGCTGTGATGAGTCGAGCCTTCAAAGTTGTTGTCCACGACCAAGCTACGTCATCTATCTCCTGTGGTCGGCTTTTCCTTCTTCGTGGTCGTTCAAAGAAGAATGGTTTCGCCAAGGCTCTACAAACAACTATCGACTCCCTCAGCGTCAACTCTCTTCACGAAAACGTTATTCGATTCGGCGCGTCGCTTGACAAGCATCTTTGTACCGAGTTCCCTTCGCTCTCGGAATCAATTGCAAAACACGGACTCAACTCCGTAGTTAGACGGTTGTCCAGCGTATCCGTCTTGGAAGTCGAGGACGAGCGTTTAATGCAATCGATTTGTGAGTGCTTAGGTATTCCTTTACATCATCCACTTACTGATATATCCGAAGGTAAATTCTTGAAGACATCAAACCACGTTCCAGGCGACATAGCGGAGACGACTATTACGACGGTCATTCGACACCATTTTTCCGCACCCACGGCGCTGAAATTAGCTGACATCACGTTCAGGTCCTCAACGCTCAAGGTACACTTTCAATCTTCTTGTTTCGAGTGTGAACATTACTCAACCTCGTCTTTCTCAAGCCTGTCACCGTCAATCGTCTTTTACAGAGCATCGTACAGCACACTCACCTCCAACGAAATTGTGGCTTGGGAAGCTCTGTCGCTACCCGCGACGGCATTCTCCGCTTGCTCTCCGCACTCTTCCATGCTCATCCCGAAAACACTTGCCAGCCAAGCCACATTCAGCCGCTCATCCAACTCTATGGTGGAACATGGTCTGTATCCGATAGACGGATATTCGCAATTTTCCGCCTTTTTGAAAGTCAGGGCAAGGGCTCCGTTGCATCGTTGTTCGTTGCGTGGTCTCCGTCAATGCTCCCGACACCAGGCCAGAAATTCGTTGACTGCATTGCAGGCTTAGAGCCAGCTCGCGTATTTCGCACGTGCTTGGACTTCCCTCCGTGTCGGATCGATTGCGTCGGCGACAACCAAGACGAGGTTATCGTAGAAGGAGAAGACAGTGAGGTCTATGACCCCCTTTTCATCATCCTCATATTCTGTCAGGGTCTGTTGGAAGGCCCTCCGGACTCGGCGTTATCATGGGTTCAACTATTTCGCTCGAACATCGTGTCCTTGATCATTCGAAGCCTTTCATCCCCTGATGATCACCTTCGATACTTGGCTCTAACGCAAATGCGGATGTTGTGGAAAGTGATCGAGGTATGCATATTCTGCTTGTTTCATAGTTTATGTGCGTAACTCAACGGCTGTAAAGAATTCAACTATGCAGGAAAAGCAGCAAGTGGACTATGTCCTGGGCTTACTTCGGAACCTGTATCAGACCAATCCAGAAGACGATCCATCCGCTGCGGTGCCTCGGCTTCCTTCATTCACAACGCTCGTTCTCGCACATGCTTTGAGAGCTATCTTCTATCCGTCAAATTTCATCTACCCCCTGACTTCGAAATTCCTTCTTCAACGACCGGAGATCGATCCAACGGATGTTCCCATGCTCTATAGCATGCTTTTCAGCAGTTCGGACGATTGGAAGCGGGAACGAGCCTGGATGCTCCGTTTCCTTTCGGATGGAATGCTCAGTTCGGAGGATTGGCGCGTTTTCAAACGCCGGCACACATGGGATTTGCTAGAGAGTTTGTTCCAGCGCTCAGTCGATGATAAGCAACTTCGCCGCAGCGTTTTAGACGTAAGTCTCCCTGTTAAGCTCTCCGCTCAAGACTAACAAATTCTTACTTAGGTGCTTGCCACACTTACGTGTCACAAACAGTCCGCCACGTCCTTGGTTCTGAAGGTTTCGCTGATACAGTGGATGGAAATTCAGTTATTGTCGTTTTCTTCGGACGAAGCTGTTGCGTGGGCGAAAATCATTGAAAACATCTCCGTGGTCGTTGATCAGGAGAAACTGGATCAAGCGACGAGGCGAACATGGCGGACGGGACTCCTTAGGTGTCTGAATAGATTGATCCTAGGAGCAGGTTCGTGTTGTGAAATGAATACAATTTGCGTTGTAACTGAATCATTCTCACTTTAGAACTTGATTTACTCATGGTCATTGCTCGCGCGACACTTCGGTTGTCCTTGTCAACTGAGCAAGATACTCGGAACTTGCATGCTATCGTCCAGTGTATGCTGGAACGGCTGATCTATTGCGAGTCAAACTTGCATGTGCCCCTGTCAGGTCAGACCGATGAACCGCGACTCGCGAGTACTGCGCATGGCGCACCTCACAGACGTGGCCATCTTTATGAAATTGGTGGACATAACTCTACGTCTATTGATACTTGGGGAACGATCATCGAGCTGCTCTGGAGCGTGACGATGACCGGCGACTCTGTATCCGAAGCCTGGAATGCGTTGACGTGCCGGTTGTTGCTCTGGCGAACGATGAATCCCACTTCGGAGGCGGGTGAATGGGCGAGGCGGGAAGTTGTCCGGGCTGTGTCTCACAGGCGCTCGCGGAGCGCTGGGCCTTAACTGGTAACTTCCGAGTTTTGGCTCAGTACTCCGTCGCGCCTATGTTGTGGCAAAATATTCAAAACAAAGCGGCGAGATGGAATCAGGCGAAGAATGGATTTGATTATTCTGGTTCAAGAGAACATCATACTGATTTCGTCGAAAAGAGCTCAGGACATTATGCCATTGGTCGGAACCAGGCGAGCGCACATTTCGCCAGTGGCACGGGAAAGTAGAACTAACGTGCAAGGGGCTATACATCCAACATCTCCGAAACAAAGGCGAAAGTACGCAGACGATGCCAACCTCAAGGAGGAGCAATTTGTGCTCGCACGATGTCACTATCTTTCTGTCTATATAATCCACGGAGTATCTATACAATATATGCGCTACTCTCTGCTTCTCCTTCATCTTCTTGCTCGCCACCATGGACTTTGAGAAGCTCGACGAGGAGAAGAGGATAGCACTCGATGCACCTACAGTCTCCATCGCAGAGCTGCCTTCTGGCTCAGGCGAGCCTCTTGACAGGGAGATGCATAGGTCGTTGTCTCGTCGTGAAGTCGCTCCCGGTGTCCGCTTACCTGCAGAGTTTCGTACTTTGAGTATACACGTTGAAGATAAGATCGGTCAGTCGCAGTCCAACTCCTCAGAAGATGCACCCGTTACTGGCAAGGGGGTCGTTAAAGGTAATTCGAAGGTTTCTTCACCTCCGCAACACTGATTTACATCATCAGAACTCATCTCCTTGGACTGGCACAAGATCGACGCCGACGAAGTCCTGCTCCGTCTCTCTGCTTCCCCCAAGAGCGGACTCGACAAGGACCAAGTCGTCAGGCGCCTTTCGCAGAACGGGAAGAATGTCATTTCGAAGCCCCCCAACCGGATTTTCCGACAAGTATTCGGTTGGATATTCGGAGGGTTCGGAAGCTTGCTTCTCGCGGCCTCTATCGTTTGCTTTATCGCATGGTATGGCTGGCTCGAAAGCTTTTGACCGAGCTAATCTTGCACCTTTCAGGAAACCTTTAGGAAACCCTGACCCTCAGGCGTCGAATCTGGCCCTCGCAGTCGTGCTTTTGATCGTCGTGTTGCTTCAGGCTCTCTTCAACGCTTGGCAAGACTTCTCCACTTCGCGTGTCATGGCGTCCATCAAGGGGATGCTGCCTTCGGCGGTCGAAGTCCTTCGAGATGGTGGAAAAGTCCAAGTTCAAGCTGCTGATCTCGTCACGGGAGATATCGTTTACATCGGCATGGGCCAAAAGGTTCCCGCTGACCTTCGCCTCATCAACTGTAGTGGAGATCTCAAGTTCGATAGGAGCATTCTTACCGGTGAAGTGCGTATCTCTCCATCCTTTGTGCGGGTTTCTTGGCTAACGTGCCACTCTAGAGTGAACCTATCGCGGGACGCACTATGAAGACGGACGATAACTTCCTCGAGACAAAGAACATTGCACTTCAGGGAACTTACTGTGTGTCGGGATCTGGTATTGGTGTCGTCGTCCAAACGGGTGATCTGACTGTCTTGTAAGCAATTCAATTTCTTCTACTTCGTCAAATTCTTGACGAAGACGATTAGTGGTCGCATTGCGAAGTTGTCGTCTACACCCTCGACCGGTCTTACGACGCTACAGCGCGAAATTCTTCGTGTTGTTCTGATCATCGCCAGTCTTGCCGTCATGGTTGCCATCTTCATCGTCATCGTTTGGGCTGCATGGTGAAAATTTAAACTGATTAACGACTGTTGTACGTATGACGCTGACTTCAAGTTATTTCAAAGGCTCAGGCAATCATTCCCGTCGTACATCAATGTCCCTAACCTACTCATTGATGTTGTATCGGTCATGGGTGAGCTATATGCTTTGTGAAGGAAACCATAATACTGATTCATCGTCTCACAGTTGCATTCATTCCAGAGGGATTGTGAGTGAATTATGCTTCTGTAAATCCAGTCATTCGATCTCATTTTTGTAGACCAATCGCCGTCACGATGTCCTTAGCAAAGGTCGCGCATACACTCAGCAAGAATATGATCTTGTGCAAGTGCGTATATAAGTGGCTATATGCGCGGTTTCTTTTCTTATTATGCTTGATAGGTCGCTGTCCATCGTCGAGACACTAGGATCGGTGAACGTGATTTGCTCGGTACGCCAAGGCCCGTTCTATAGTTTCATCTCGATACCAAACTATCTCATGTATAGGACAAGACGGGTACCTTGACGCAAGGGAAGATGCACGTCGAAGATGCCGCCGTCTTTGATACCCAATTCGTTCCATCGTCCTTGCGTGATGCTCTTGTCACTTCCACCTTACAGAAGCGCGAAAACCTTGTCCAATTGCCCGCCATTTCGGCAATCTGCAACGCTGCAACGATGACGAACGTCGGTGATGCCAGCGAAACGAGTGGAAGGCAAATTATGGGAGATGCGACCGACACCGCTATCCTCCGCTTCTCTGACCAGATTGGTTCTTCCGATCAGTATCGAGAGCCATGGAACGAGGTCTACAAAGTTAGCTTCAACTCTAAGGTAAGCGTGATATGAGCATTCGCCCAAATACAAATCTCAAACGGCGCCGGTTTCTAGACGAAGTTCATGCTCAAGCTCTGCAAGCTCTATCCGAAAGACTTCAATGCAACTACTTTTCCTGCCCCCATCGCAAGCTGGGACAACTTCACCTCGCGCGACTACCTCCTTGCGGTCAAGGGCGCGCCTGACGTTCTCCTTTCGCGTTGTGAATACGTCGTGAACCCAGACGGCGGTGCGCCGATTGCTCTGACACAGAAGTCCAAGGTGCGCATCGTTGCCGTACAGGAACAGTGGGCAGCACAAGGCCGCCGAGTGCTCCTCCTCGCGCGGAAGGTGCTTCGTGACGACGACGTTCCGCATAAGATGGACAGGAACTCGGAGGAGTTTGCGGAGCTCATCGACGACCTGAACGCTGAGCTGACGATCGTAGGTCTTGTGGGCCTCATCGACCCGCTGAAGCACGACATCGTCGAGACGGTACGTATCTGCCGCGACGCTGGAATTCGCTTTTTCGTCGTTACAGGTGAGTATATGCGCCCTTTTGGTATCTCTTCTGCCAATTGATTTAATCCCTCAAGGTGATCACCCTACCACGTCGATCGCCATCGCCGCTCAGGCGGGTGTTATATCAAACGTCAACAAGATACACCGTTTCTCAGATCTCGACGCCAGCAAGTCTCCGAATGCCGTCGAGAAATACGACATGAATTTCGAGGGCGTGAAGAAGGGTATCGTCATCACGGGCCCGGAGCTCGCGCAGATTACCGGCGGTCAGATGGAGCAGCTTGCACAATACGACGAGATCGTGTTTGCGCGTACGACGCCTGAACAGAAGCTCAAGATCGTGCGCGAGTTCCAGGCACGCCGCAACATCGTTGCAATGACGGGAGACGGTGTGAATGATGCGCCGTCACTCAAGGCCGCGGATATTGGTATTGCAATGGGTAACGGTTCGGACGTCGCTCGTGAGGCAGCGGACATGGTGCTTCTCAAGGATTTCTCGGCCATTGTCGTTGCGCTTGAATACGGTGAGGGATTTCACAAATATTTACCTTTGCATACTGAATTATCCTTAGGTCGCTTGGTGTACGACAACTTGAAGAAGACAGTGCTCTATCTTTTGCCAGCTGGTAGCTTCTCCGAACTCATGCCGATTCTCCTCAATGTCCTGCTTGGTGTCCCACAAATGCTCAGCAATATCCAGTACGTCGTAATTTCAATTTACCAAACATTCAACTTGATTTAATTCGTGTCTTCGCCCAGAATGATTCTCATCTGTGTTGCGGTGCGTCTGAGAAATGCTTGAGTAAATGCTTCACTTATTGATTGAAGATCCTTGCAGACCGACGTCTTGCCCGCACTTTCAATGTGTCTCGAAAAGCCTGAATCAGGCTTGCTCAAGCGTAAACCGCGAGACATCAGGAAGGATCACATGGTTGATTGGAAACTACTGCTTCATGCATACTTGACCATTGGTGTCATCGAGTCGTTATGCGCCATGTCAATGTGCGTCCCTAAGTCTAGCTTCATGGGTCTCATCAAAGTGATCTGACTATGTTGTCGATAGGTCGTTCTGGTACTTCCAGAGGCACGGCGTCCCATTCTCGAGCCTCGCTGCTAAGTTCGGCAACTACCCAGATGCCACTGCGGATCTCTTGCCAGAAGCACAGAGTGTTTACTTCTTCACGTTGATCGTTATGCAATGGGGGTACGCTCGTCATCCAAGATTTAATTATTCTAAGATTTAATGCTTTGTCTTTCAGCAACCTCTTCGCGACTCGATGCAGACGCCTGAGCATCTTCCAGCATCCGCCGTCGCAGAATTGGTATGTCTTCCCGGCGGCTGCCTTGGCGCTCATCATCGGCATATTCTTCAGCTACGTCGGCTGGTTGTAAGTGATACCTTCATGTCCTGGGGCTTGTCCAGATTTCCTGACGTTATTGTGTCCCTTCCTTCTACGTCCAGCCAAAGGATCTTCCAAACGCGCGGAATCCCGGCGGAGAATTTCTTTATCCCACTTACTTTCGGCCTCTTCATCCTCTTGTGAGTCTTAGTCTGCTTATCTCAAGTCCATGGTGCTCAGAGTCATTTTTCTTAAGCCTTGACGAGTCGCGGAAGTATTTCGTTCGGAAGTACCCTCACGGATTTTTGGCCAGAATTGCTTGGTAAATGGATGTATAATGGACCCGGGCTTGCGATCTATGAAGTTCTTGCTTAAATGTGTCACCAAAGCCTACCCTATGTAATCCAAATAAACGACCTACTCACAAATGGCATCTACGAAACAAACGCCGCGACAGTTGTTTCGATTCGAACTGGATTCGGGAGTAGTCGCGAGCATCACAGCCACAGATCGAAATGTTTAAACGTAAAACCACGCGGCAACCACGCGACTTCGGCTCAGTTGCTCAGTTCTGTTTCAAACGTCGTCGAAGCACAAACGGTTCGTTATGATGACCTTCAAAGTAACATTATTCTGAATCTTGCTATTAGAGATTACTTAGATTCTTGGAAGCGAGAATGACTTTCTCTTGAGAAGGCTTGTGCAGGGCCGTGTTTGACATGACTGAATTACTCAAATATGCACTCCAGAGCAGCATTACACCACGAACGCTCTGCAAAACTACATTATGAGGTTCGCGAGACGGTCTAACTCTTCACCTGGTGAACTGTGGCTGATTCTGTCTCTTGAAAAACAATGATTTAATTAATGCGTCGATCATAGAAAAGGTCCGAAGTTTATTAGTGCCGCAGATGTTTGTATGCAGTGTTATTGCCAAACAAAGATGCTTCCGTCGGCGAAAACTTCTAGCAGCGCTTGCGGACGACCACCACGAACAACCATGGATTCAAGACGAGTAGGAATTCTAGGTAGGAGTGGGTCATCTTCATTTACATGGATTTTCTCGATAAACGACTAATAGTTCATTAGAATCAATGTACAGTTCCTTATGCGACACCTCACTTTCGACCCCTGACAGGCGGAGGGCAGCTCGGTCGCATGTTGGCGGCCTCAGCATCACTGTTGAACGTCGATGTAGTCATTCTGGATAACGGAGATGATGCTCCAGCAAAGCAGATCGTAGCATCCTCATCTCATGTCGACGGATCGTTCTCCAACGCTTCCAAGATTCGCGAGCTCGCTGAGAAGGTCGACATCCTCACCGTTGAAATAGAACACGTCGACGTCACTGTACTCGAGGATATCGCAAAGACATCTAAGGTGGAGATACACCCAAGTCCTTCAATGATACGCATCATCCAGGACAAGCTTGTTCAGAAGCAGCATCTTCGAAGCGAGGGACTCGCGGTTGCAGACTTTGTTGAAGTAGACTCCAACGCCGACAGTGTCAAGGCGGCTGTCAAGCAGTTCGGACTTCCCCTGATGCTCAAGAGTCGAACGCTTGCATGCGATGGACGAGGAAATTATGTCCTGAAGGGAGTGGATGATATACCGGAGGCGTTGTCTGCACTTGGAGGGAAGCCGCTGTACGCAGAGCGATTTATGCCATTCGTGAAGGAGGTCGCCGTCATGGTAGTGCGCTCTGTTGATGGAGAGACTCAATCATACCCTGTGGTCGAGACCATTCACAAGGACAACATATGTCAACTCGTCTTTGCGCCCTTGCGCCATTCAAACCCGGACGTTCTCTCTCGCGCTCGGACGTTGGCTGAAGATGCTGTGCGGACGTTCACAGGGGCAGGGATTTTTGGTGTGGAGATGTTTTTGCTGGAAGATGGTGCGACATCATTTGGTCTTCTTATTTTCTTCGTTGAACTCGGACTCCAGATTCATTGCTCATAAACGAGATCGCGCCTCGTCCGCATAACTCCGGTCACTACACCATCGAAGCCTGCTATACATCCCAATACGAGAATCACCTCCGCGCCATCCTGGGTCTCCCACTCGGTTCGACAGCAATGAAAGTCTCAGCTGCCGCCATGCTCAACCTCCTTGGCTACTCAACTGACATGTCGGACATCACCAACGTCGCGCACACCGCTCTCAAAATCCCTGGCGCATCCGTCCACCTCTATGGAAAGCGCGAGTGCCGCAAAGGCCGTAAGATGGGGCACATCACTCTCGTGAATGACCACGAAGCTGTACTTCGCGCAAACCTCCGTCACATCTTCAGCGCACTTCCCGACTCCGACAGTGCGCTCACAAACCTCTTCACGCCCGCGCTGCCTGAACCCGGCTCTGGCAAGTCCGCCGCGCACCCGCTCGTGGGCATCATTATGGGCTCCGACTCGGATTTGCCTGTTATGTTGCCTGCAGCACGCCACCTCGACCAGTTTGAGGTGCCGTACGAGCTGACTATCGTCTCTGCGCACCGGACGCCCGAGCGGATGACTGAATATGCAAGGTCTGCGACAACCAGAGGGCTTAGAGTGATCATCGCTGGTGCGGGAGGTGCCGCGCATTTACCGGGGATGGTTGCTGCGATGACTTCATTACCCGTAATCGGCGTGCCTGTGAAGGGCAGCACTCTCGACGGCGTTGACTCTTTACACAGCATTGTTCAGATGCCTGTAAGCTATATTTGCATTTTCTTCGTGAATTTGATTTGATGACTGATAAATATCAATTCTTCAGAGAGGCATACCAGTCGCTACCGTCGCTATCAACAACAGCACGAATGCAGCACTGCTCGCCGTTCGCATCCTAGGCGGGAGCGTACCTCACCTCCTTTCCTCCATGGACGCCTTCCTCAAAAAGCAGGAAGACGAGGTCCTTACGAAAGTCGCGAAGCTAGAGTATGTAGGTTGGGAGAATTACGGAAAGAGTACTATATAATTGAACTCTGTGAGTGTTGTTTACAAGATTCGTTTAGCATGTTGTATTATCCACGGCGTTGAAAGCCCCTTTTTTATCAGCTAAAATATTGAGAACTGTACACTTCGGCGATACATGTGGCATTTAGGTCCCTCTTCATGAAACTCGGTGTGTAGCGTCTTGTTACCACTCGGTACTTTTCGCTCCGCATCCGGCAACAACGCGTGAGAACAGCTTCGACAGTCTTCCTCTGCAGAAAGGTGTAAGCATCCAAAATAAAATATATTATTATTACATTTAGTGTTGTGAAACTCAAGTAAAGTGGCCTTCAGAAATATTTTTTGCCGTGCATGAACTGTTTTTCGAAAGTACGAACTTTTCGATCACTTCGCTGAGTCAGCCGGCACTTCGGCAAGCACTGCCACCGGCAAGTCCCCGAAGCGACTTTCGTCGAACTTTTCATACCGCAAAGCTTGGAAAAAAATATCCTCATATGTCAGAGCTATACAGGTATCCACTAATATTACTCCTCGCACATTCTCTACATTTTGCTCTATAATGGTTGTTGCGGTGGCTC
>KQ086144.1:0-46266 GCA_001020605.1 Schizopora paradoxa | reverse complement strand
GAAGAATGATCTGCCTGATTGCCATTGATCTGGATTGTGATTGAGATACGGAAAAGATTCTCCTTCATGCTCTCTTCATCTATCGGATTAGAATCCTTTCTGTGATCAGATGGAATAAATGATCAAAATCATATCACAGTCTTTTTCACAGTCTTATGACTGGAAGGACTCCCAACAAGATTTTGAAGACTTTTACGTGGGTTTTGCGCAAAGGATCCTCAAGAAGATGCTAAATAGATTACAATCTTATTTTGAGTCTCATGTGCTGATAGACCTGAATCTCTAATTTGATCTTATCAGCATGTTGATTGTCAACAAGAAGGTAAGATAAAACCCATCTATTTATGTCCTATTGAAAATCTCTGTGAGAAAAAGCTTATAATCTAATTTTGTCACAGATCTTCAATATGTCTGTGACCATTTGTAGAGTCTTCTGTGTATAGTTGATCAAAGTATTTCACAAGAGTGAACTGTAAAATAGACAAGGTAAAAGACTCAAGTTGGATTACAATCAGCTACATGAAAAGATGCTGAAAAGGTTTATCATCTTTTTTTCAGTCTTTTGTGGAGGAAAACTATAAAAATGATGTTACTCCTTTTAGACTCTTCTCAGCATCCTTTCGTGGAAGAAGATGGTAAATTGTTTCCTGTGATCCAAACGCTGTTCGATGATCTGGATCGCGATGAATCGACATTCCGATGAATTTCATCCGAATCATCGTTGGTAGTGCAGCAGGTGCGTCGATTCCTTCCCGTCCCCTTGCTTTCTTCCGCTTCACTTTTTTTCTCCTATTCGAGTTTGATCCGTCTTCCTTTCTTCACACCTTCGCTCTCATTCTCATCTTTGCTCATCTTCACACCACATCGTATTGCCGTCACCCCTTACTTGTGTGTCCGCCCTCACCTTTAGAGTGTCGACGCCGTCAAGACGCTGAGGACAGGTACTTGCACGCGGTTGCAAAACATTGCGTGCCTGTACCGCTTTGGCGTAGGACTGAGTCGCAAGCGGGTGCAGGGCGAACGCTGTCGGGATCGGAACGTCGTTCGAGATACATCATGTTCGTTCTCAATTCTCATTCGTGCAGTCCGCACATTTATCTTCATTTTTCTGTACTTCTCCGAGCCGGTGTTTCCGCAAACTCGCCTTTCTCTTGCTCTTGTCTACGCTCCCCTCCGATGCTCGAGCTTCGCCAATCATCAAAGGGATAACTTGGTTGGCACAAACGCCATTGCAATCGTTTCTTTGATACAATTTGGTCGATGTGAAGAGGGGCGCGTGTGTCAATATTTTGTGCAGAGGTAAGGCTTCTTGTTCTTCGTTCTTCTATTTCTCTCATTCATCCTTAGTTCGTATGTTCGCTCTTGCGAGCAACGAGCTTCATCATTCATTCATTTACTTATCTTCCCTCGTACGCCGTTCCATTCCACTGTCTTTTCCTGCACTCCGACCTGCCCGAACCCTCCGGGCTTCCTATTTGACGACTCGCATGATTGCTGTGGATACGATCACTTACATCTGCCATCTTTTGTTCACTTAAAGACAACTCCCGGCTCGGCCTTGTCTTGTATCTCTTATAATCTCGTTCTCTTGTCCTCTCGTCTACATTATCTACCTTGTTCTCCTCATGTATATAACGTAGACCCCCTCGCTCTGAATATATCTATCGACATATTTCATTCAAACCAAAGTCGCCTATACTTCGCTCCGAGTCTTCAGCACATTCACCTCCGATTCTTTGAGGCGCTATACATCCGGCCAACGATGACAGCCACACAGCGCAAACGCAAATATCAATGTGCACTTTGTCTTGGCCTAGTAACACTCCTCGTCGATAACGGAGGTGAGGAGGTGATGGAGCTTCGGTGGGCTCGTTTACATGGAAGAGATTTCGTCTTTCTTTCTTTCTTTCTTTCTTTTTATTCGTATATTGCTATTCGAAACATTTTCCCGTTTCTTATATCTCACATTCATCCTGTTCTCTCTAATCCTATACTCTACCCCGAGCCTTCGGTACATTCACCTCCGTCTCCTCGAGGAGCCACACATAGACCGACAACGACAGCAACCCGAACCTATGGAGCGCTACGTCTTGGCCGGTTATTACTCTCGTGGAAAGCGGAGGTGATAGAGCTTCCGTGGACTCGTTTGTAGAGGAGAGACTTTGTCTGTGATTCTTTCTTTCTTTCTTTCTTCTTCATATCTTGTTATTCTAAACACTTTACCGTTTGTTACATCGCATCTTCATTCATAAATCTTCGGTACGTACCATCTCGTCTCGTTCGTCCTCCTGTCGCATCTATTTCTGCATTTTTATTCTCCCAGGAACCAAATAAAATCATTGGACACTCACCTTGCTACACGAAGTCTCAAACTGGCGTAATTCTGAGTGATGACCATCACAGTGAGTGATCGCCAATTGAATTTGACATATTTGTCCAAGGACAGAATCTCGTCCCAGTTATTTTTCTTTCTTCGTTCTCACGTACGGTTTCGACGCCAATCCATGCTCTCCTTTCCGCTTTTCGTGCGTAGGCCTTAGATTAATATTGTTGATATCTTTACACGCAATACAACTACACGACTATCTCGGTTGACTGTCTCCTGATCTATAGAGCGAAAGATGAATGGTGAAATGTGGACCGAATTCGCGAATAGAATGAAACGAGTACGGTATGGGAAGCACGACTCGATGCACCCCCAAATAATCATAATATACCTCGCGCCGATCCTCCTGAGCTCCCCCTTGGTTATTGACCGCGCAAACCCTTCGCATCCGCTCAGATCTCGAACCCTTGAAGTGGTGCGATGGATGGAAGGGTTTGTGATGGCGTCGATGGGTGGACAGGAGGATGGAAGGGGACATCGGCATGAAAAGGAGAGAGATGTTTGAGAAGTGAATGAAAAATGAAGTAACTCTCGACGAGCGGGAGACGAAGGTCGCCAAATGAAGGAGAGTAAGAGACGGAATGCAGAAGGATAGAAGGACAGAGGATGAAAAGACGGAGAAAATACAATGACGTGCGACTCGAATGAACGAACACACCTCTTTTCTTTCCACCGCCCCAAGAGGTTCCCGCAAGTCGTCGCGAGATTTGATAGATAGAAAAATTTCGAGTGTACGCAGCCTCGCGGTTAGCGCAGGTCTCAATGGATGCGATGGGTCGAAAAACTGGTGTTGACATGAGTGAAACGGTGCGAACCCGATAAGATGTGATTAAACGGAGACGCAGACGCGAATTCGCGGGGAGAAAGGAGAGAAGAGAAAGAGCGAAAAGGGAGCCGAAGACGGACTTTTCTGTGAATGCGCCAAGTACCCTTACTCACTTCCGAGAGACTTCGGACGTTAAAGTGGGTTTCATGCATCGGAGTCCCGGAAGGTAAACGGATCTCGAGTGAGGGAAGCATCCGAAATATGAAGAGTGGGGAATTTGAGAGAGATAGGATGGAGGGAGGAAAATGAATGAAAAGAATGTACGACGAACCTAGCGAGGACTCATCGATTACGGTCTATCCCAGACAGAATTGAGAGAGACGTCAAGATCAGCTTTGATCGACGCCTCGCATTGAACCACAAATCGGAAACGAGGTAATGGTTTATGAGATCGAGCTTGAAGGAACGTTGGATGGGCGACGGATCTTCAGAAGATTTCAGCGAACGACCTGGAGAGATGATGAACCTTCGACGTAAGAGACGCGACAACGCTGAAGGAGACGCACCTTTTCACCTCCTCCCATATCGTATGACTTGAACTCTCAGCAATCTTCGCTAGATCGCCGAACCTGAAGCGTCGAATCCCATCGGCGATTCCGCGTACGCGATGGAGATCTTCATGTGTTGGCGAGTAGCGGATGAGCTTTCTGTGATAGGCCCAAGATTCAAACTCCAATGATGAGAGCCTCAGCGACGTATGCTGAATGAAGGGCGTCTCGAAACATTCTACTTGCGGCGTCGAGCGTGGGTGAGCGTCGAGGAACTGGAAGATGAGCGTCAGGAAGAAAGAACGTGGCCGCTGCGCGTCGCACAGCAAGCGTGCTCCTCTTCCACGACTTCCATCATCGCCAGCTCCTCTTTCCATCCTTTCTCATCGCGAGCTCACTTTATTTACCACCGCTCGTCACCACCATCGAATCCTTCAAACGATCGAATGAACCGTACCAGGCCGTCGCGAATCGCGATCCACACTATCTTTTGGCAGGCGGCGAGTTGTCCTCGCCGATGAACACCGGAGATGACGGGGTGACAAGGGCAACGAGCTGAACGAAAGGTCATCTCCAAGAGCTGGGATATCCCTCAAGTGCGTAATAAGACTTATCTGCGTTAATTGTGCCATATCTGACGGTCGAATATCGAATTTAGGCTTCCCCCCAACGGATAGCTTACGACGTCGGCCCCACCTCCGCTGGTCGTCTACGAATTACCTCAGTGGTAAACATCGTTCCGACGTTCGATTCGTACTCAAACGCACTGAAAATACAAGGTCCGTCGATTCCACATCCGTCGCCTTAAATCTGCTTCGCTTTTCCCCGTTGTCTCGCATCCCTCCTTCCCATCGTTCTCTCTCCCCGCTTTTCTTTCCTGTGCTGTGCTCCCTTGCTCGCCTCCCCCGTAACTCCTTGGTTCGAGTGCGCATCCGAGGGCTTTGTAGTGAATGAGGATCTACCACACCAAGCCTTTCGATCATTTTCGAATTTAGGGGAGATAGGAGGGCACATATCCTGGCACTTCACTCGTAATGCAATGTTCTTCAGTCTCTCTTTGTCATTTCCGCTCTGTGATCGAACTCCCTACAATTTCCTGCTACTACATCCCATATTCCTCCAATGCATCAATGAAATCAAAAGCCATGCTCAGTCGACGGTACAATGTCGCAAAGAGAGCTTCGTATCAATTCGCCCTACCTCTTTCTTTCTTTATCTTGCTTTGAATATACATCAATTGAGATTTGCGCTTAAATTCTCTGGGATACAATGCAGTCGATATCCGAGGCTTCGGTTTGCGTCTGTCTTCTTATTCTTTTCTTTTTTCTCGTCCATGTATATATGGGTTCCTAGGAATTAAAACTCAATGTTGCAAGCTCAGCGTAACAACTCTGATGGTGTCTTTTCCTAGTTTGTCGAGGCTCCAATTCGAGAGAAGTGCCGGCTACAAGCGTAAAGCAAACTTGTTTTCATACATCGCCAACGGCATCGCATAAACAAGCACATCGACTCGGTCGATGTCCCTTAACTCGTCAGGGAAAACTTGCTGTCGGTCTTATCGGGTACGCTCTCTTCCTTTTCGTCTCCCTTTTCTAACCTTTTTCGGTTTCGAAAATATTTGGACATATCAGGAACACAACGACGGCTACTACTATCTGCCTGCGAGTCGATTATATGCTTTCGTGCTCGATCCTCGTACGTTCATTAGTTCTCATCACAAGGTGTGATACTAATGAACACTTTCGTTCGAAGAACGCAAACGAGAACACCGCTCGCCACGTATCCGTCGCATCTCCTCTTTGATTGGAGCGCCATAATAAAGTGAGGCGCATCGATAATGGGATCTATGCGCACAAGGACACCGCACACATATACAAACAGCTTTAAATTTCGCCAAATCCGCAGCTCATCATCGCATACACAGTCATACGCACCGCTTCGCTTCAGCAGGCACATACATCGACATACTTAAAAGCCTGCGAGGGAATGTAACATACATTTCTTCCCCTAAACCCACGCGCGACCCCGACATCATGCCAGTGCATTCCGACGAATATCAAATCACCGATCATTCGGACACGGCCTCGTCCATGACCCATTCGACCGCGACTGCTCCGGGTCTCGTCGGCCCAGGACGCACGCTCGGTCTCCTTCTAGATCGGATGGGGCACGGACTCGAAGTGTTCTTAAACAAACGTGCCCAACAGGCCAGATTCATTTCAGAGACCAGTGAGCCAGATATTCATTGCTTGCACCAACACAAAGAGACACCAATACCTGTGTGCTCTGTTGCTCCTCATGCATACATGCATAATCCCGATATTGCGCACTCCGATAAATATCAAGCCCTTGGTAATTTGGACTCGGCTCTGTCCATGACCCACTCGACCGCGACTGCGCCGGGTCTTGTTGGTCCAGGACGCACACTCGGCGTCCTACTTGACTGGATGGGACATGGACTCCAAGATTTCCTGAACAAATGCGCCCGAAAGCTCAATCTTGGTCCAGAGGCCGTCGCAAGAGATATCCGCCGCTTATGTCGGCACAAAGAGTTCTCGTTTTTCGTGCGCTTTGTCGCTCCATATGCATTTGTGACCAAAGGACAAGAGAAAGATCTGCAGAGTTTATGCAAGAAGCTTTTGAAGTATTCAAGGTGAGTTTAGATGGTGATGGTGTGCATGTGAATATAGAGGCTAATGTTCTTTATAGGTCTCCTGTTCTCTCGACACAATTGAAAGCACTAGGAGAAATTGCAGATCTTGCTATTGAGGACTCACTTATCCGCACAACATTCCACAATTGCAATCTTTCACAGCTTGTTCCAGTTTACAAGGAGCAAGATCTTATTTTGGCATCCTCGAGAGCATTTGGTTCCATTGAAAATGTTGAAATCCATAACCTATGGACCCGTTCTCTGTTATTGCGCTTGGAATCCAAGAATTTAACAAATGAGTCACCAGAGATTTTGGCTCTCAAAGATTCGATAAAGTATGTCAGCTCACTTCCTATGTCTATATATGCTGATTAGATTTAGGAATAGTGACACATCATTTGTTGCTGCAAGATACCTCACAAAAATCTTGTGTAGCAGTGGTATTGCACGTAAACTCTACGAAGAGATCTGGGATACATATTTGGAAGTGGCTGTTTCATTTCCAGACAATGTTGAATGGTCTAACATCAACAAGTATGGGGAATTTCCAATAGTCCCCTGGTATGGTTTTACAAATACTGGATTGGCCCGCACTCTTGTGAGGTTAGCTCTTTAAACAAATTTGTTGCACATACAATAGCTACTGATTTGAACCTAGGCACGCCAAAAGTGTACCCAACTTCTTTGCAACAGCCTTGATGACCTCCAACATTTATTATCGTCAAATTGATGCAAATAATACTCCAGGGGACCTTTTTGCTTTTTTTGTTGTGCCACATTATGATGGATCAACATCTCAAACAAATGCTCTCAATTACTTTAAAGGCAGTGGAGGATCTCAGAGGATATTGGGAATGGTGACATGGGCTCACACTGGACACTTCTTTGAATTCATTCACCTATTGTCTGGATCTGAGGGTTTGCAGGAGCACCTTTCATTTGTCCAGGAAATGGATATGCATGAACAAACCAACCTCAAGAATCTCATCAGTTGCATCACAGTTCACATCTGGTATGAACACCTACACAAACAAGTCAAGAGTGCAAAAGGCATATTACCAAAATATTGCAACTGCAGGAACAGCCCACCTGGTACTTGCAGTCCCAACTGCCATGTATACATTATCACTGTTTTGGTGTCATACTGTAAATTGTAAGACCCATATTCAATACCCTTTATATGTGATTCAATTTGTTCATCATGGTTTTTTAAAATCTTAGTGATCAAATAGAAGACCGTGCTCTAGCAACATTTCTCCTGGCAAGATTGAACTCAACAAACCGTTATTGCAAGCTTGCTTTTTGTCATTCAACAGAAGACCAACCTTTGTCTTTTTCACATGAAGTTCTTGGCCAAGCATACACCACCTGCCCAGATTTCAGCAATCAAGGAATTTGGACCACCCCATCATACATAGCAAGAATATACTCCAATGGATGCTATTACTTTGTTGAGTTCCTTCCTACTGTGATTTTTCATAGCATACAAGCTAAAAGTGATATCTGATTGCCTGGTATTCAGGAACTGCTGAACTCTGAATATGGGTGTAGATGCAGCCATCTTCTAAAATCTCAATTTTCCAAAGTTGAGCACATTGATGTCATGCCTTTCAATCGTAACATTGCCATGTTCATCAACTGCACATCCAATGTATCATTTGACATAACAGGACACTTCCCAATCCTGGCATGTTTTAATGACTTGGAGGAACCTTTGTACCTTGCTTTTGTCAAGGTCATGGATGAAGGGCGGGTCTCACATTACTCAATCACAACTGTGCGTGGTGGGGACTCAACAGTTGTGTATCCAGACATTCTTGGAAATGTCATGGAGACTTCCAATTTCCAAGTTCTGGCCCTGTGCCATGATCCAATTGACACTCCGTTAATTGAGTTTGGTCACAACTCTTTCTGTCCAAATCCTCTACCTCTGCCAATACATAAAGGAGCAATGGACCCTACCGGACCTACATACTGGTTGCGCTACTTTCCAGAGAAGGATCCAGGAATCATCAAAGATGCAAATGGGGGTCTTAGGCGGTATGAGGAGGAACTTCAAGATTGGATGAATAAAAATAATATATCACACAACTGGAGTGTTGGGAATAACTTGGAGAACAGTGATACTGAAGTTGATTCTGATGCTGCAACATGTAGTTCGGTCTTATCTGATTAGTTTGTATGTACTTCATGCATTTTCATTGTCCTTCTTTTCCCAGAGTTTATCCGCCTTTGTCTTTGTATTTCTACTCAGATTTTCTTTTTGCAGTTTCTCATACTATCTCTAATGTCCATTTTCTCTACCCATGATGTACATGTATTACTTTTGCATATATACGCTATGATTCCAGAGGCTAATTCTATTTGGCACCCCGGTTGCGGGTGGGTTGGGAAAACATTTCCGATTGGGGGGCGTGGGCGTGAGACGAAACAGTTAGAGTTTCGATCGGCAACACCGGCAGGCAAAGATCCCGCCTGCTGCCCCGTCCGAATTCAGAAGGAATCCCGCCCCTCCCGCCATCGCGCCAGAAACAATGCAAGAAAGGGCCGTATAGACACAAAAAGTCTCCTTCAGTCATTATATAAGCTATCGTGCATGTAATATACGCCTTATAAGGCCTTTTTTTCTTACTTTTAATTGAAAAATGATTTTATATTGCATTTTATGTGTTAATACAGAATCTGATGTAACGATGCAAGCATTCCCCAGTAAAGCAATGAAAAGCTTGCACAGAGGTACAATAAATACATAGTTCACCTTTTACTACTAATCTTAGACCTACGTTACCTTTTCTTGCATTGTTTCTGGCGCGATGGCGGGAGGGGCGGGATTCCTTCCGAATTCGGACGGGGCGGCGGGCGGGATCTTTGCCTGCCGGTGTTGCCGATCAAAACTCTAACTGTTTCGTCTCACGCCCACGCCCCCCAATCGGGAATGTTTTCCCAACCCACCCGCAACCGGGGTGCCAAATAGAATTAGCCGATTCCAGACTCTGGACTTTCCATTAATTTATAGCAAATATATCTACTTTTTTGGAAAACTTTTCCATGATCAATGTGTTGCTTTTCAGACTTTTTACAGCCATTTGCATATATCATAACACTGGCCAGCGGAAAGAAAGAAAGAAAGAATAAGAAGAAAATAAATTGAACTCAGTAAAATTTGATGTTGAGTTTTCATAGAGTGCACAGAAACCTACATCATCGGGAGATTGCGGAAAAAATCGGAATATGAGCGCTCCTGTCTATCCAAGCTCACTGGCTGGCTTGGTAACCAAGGGAAATCCGCCTAGCATGAAACTGGTGTCAAATTTTGCTAAGTCCATGAAATTAATCTGTTTTAATCTCTTTTCACAAAATTTCTGGAGTGTCATCATATATGCAAATGGCTGCAAATTTATAATCAAGTGTGTCTGTGAAAGACAATTGTGGAAGATTGAATATAGGACATGTCAAACAAAAGTAAAAAGGTGATACAGTAAAAGTGTCCTTGATGGTTATTTTCAAACATAGTTTGGTTATAGCTAAATATGATATATTGTATGCTTCAGGCTCTTCAGATGAATTTGTCATGCCATAATGAACTCCAAACAGCTAGACGTTAATTCAAAGCTGAAGAAAGGCTGCAAGCCTTCAGTTGTGTAACCAATGTAGCCATCAATAAATACACTATAGTATTTAGCTGAGTAAGTCCCAGCTGAGATGAATATATGAAAGAGATGGATTTACTCACTCTCTGTTCCTCACAACAATGTTTCTGGGACACAAATGCAGTATGTTATGAAGGAAACATCTATAATGTAGACATAACAGTACTTACGTAACAACAAAAGGAATTGATTTGTTGTAGCTGTCGTAGATGTAGCTCATGATAACTCTTTTTGGGGCTGTTTGAATTCT
Organism: Schizopora paradoxa; assembly: GCA_001020605.1. NCBI lineage: Eukaryota > Fungi > Basidiomycota > Agaricomycetes > Hymenochaetales > Schizoporaceae > Schizopora > Schizopora paradoxa. The sequence continues at coordinate 36,013 of KQ086144.1, read as the reverse complement.
ATCATTCTCCAAACATTCTTGAATCCTACGGATCAATAGAGAAATCATATCTTGTGAGGCTAAACAGAGAACAAAAATCTCAAGGCTCTTCAAGTATCCTCCACAGTTCAGGATGATGCCATTACTTGTTGAAGCACCTGAGAGCAATATTGCATTTGAGTTTGTTGGTGTTGCCATTTTGGCAGTTGAAGCTCTACAAGTAATAATTGACTAGTATTGGAATGGGATTCTATGTTACAGTGGCATTTTATATTATTGGAAATTCCTGAGATGTAATTTTGCTTGGTGCACTGAGCACAAATTCAATCAAACTGTATCTAAAATTTCTTTTAATTTGACTATAAGGGGTCTAATGAATACAATGTGGATGGTGACAATGGTATAGCATTGTACAATCAGCAACACTTCAATTGATAGGAGAATTCAAAGTGCCATATGTGGCTCATACATGTATATAAGTTCCATAGAAGGAAAGAATGTTGGCAAAGTTCTCAATTAGCTCCACCTGATTGTGTAAGCTTATCAAGGCTATAGCAAGGTCCCTTCTGCTAAAGGGACTGTTCACTACAAAGGGGATTTAAAATTGTAATTGACTGCATGTCTTGATCTTAACTAGAAGCAAAAGATTATTTGATAATGGATCCTCTGTATTATGCTTGAAGTATGCTTTAGGGTTACATTACAGAACTTTATAATTTTGAACATGCAAGGAAGTTGTGTTGGGTAACAAATAGATGAAGAAATGAGGAAGCGAATGTATGCAACTCATTTGGGAATTTTTGTACACACCATTTATCCCCTCTACACGGCTCTGCATTGATTCACTTGGAGACGAGGTCAATCTGGCGACAACCATTTCACATTCACGCGTGTGATGTGATATTTGACTGTGTATCTTGTGACGAAACCCTATCTTGGCCGATGTAGTGAGTTAGAAGGTGATGAAGAACGCGCCAGGCGCAAGCTTTACATTCTGACGACGTGAAATATCATATTGAAAAGAAGGGAAATTGATCAATAGTGTTGAGGAGACGAGAGAGAAATTTGACGATGCTCACCGTGAACTCCTTCACCAATCAATGAAGATGAGATCAGTAGAAGTAAGAAGGCGACCTCAGATTTGATATGAGCGAGGTGCATTAAAATCTTCTCGCTTTGTCCCGGTAAACCAATGAATCTCTAGGTGGTAGGTTAGAAATGCGCTCCATAGCGGCATGCGTATCGTGATTGGAAATAAGGTAGCGAGTGGCATTGATTTTCATGGAGAGTCTTCGACGGTAATATCACGCAACACAGTCATCGCACGACGTGAAGATAGTAAATTGCAAGAAAGTATGAGGTTCAATCGCATGAATCAACACCTCGTTACGTGTTGCAAACGGTTCATGGGGTCATGAAATTTGGGCTTGAGGTCGTCTGAATGATGAACGTAGGCACTGTTGGCAAGGAATCTGGAAAGAATATGAGCATCGACGTTTAGATGCAAACAATATGCAGGGAAGAACGCACCTCGTTTTATACTGTTGTACTTTCCGGTCTACTTAGCTCACCAATAGCCAGAGATCTCATCGAGTTAGCTAGATCGCGGCACATCAATGGAGAGACTTCAGCGCTTGAACTGGAGAGCCATCAAACGATGGTGAGCCGACAGACGAGTGTCACATTTGGCGAAGAAAGCCTCAAAGAGTTGTACTCGCAGCTCGAGAGTTGACGAACAGAACCAAAAGTCGATTGTAGTGTGAAGAGACGTTCCGACGAGTTCAAGGCGAGTCAATTCCCTGGAAATGGTTTCAAAAAGATGTGCGTTGACGTTGACACGGAACGACACTTGATAGAAAACTCACCTCGTCACCCGTCGCCGTGTGTAATATTCACAACGCCAACGGTCTATCGCCTCGACAGATATTCCTGATTCGAGTCCACATCCCAACGACGCGTAAAGCACGTCTCTGGTGGTGACTTTGCTGTTCGAGATCGTTTGCTATCGAGGTTTGCTTGAAACAAAATGCCAGTGGACGAGTCTTGTGGATGGATTCAACTCTTGATGGCGACAGCGACGGCTCGAAGGTCGAACTATGGAATTGTGCGTGCAGCTTGACTTTGGACGAGTGCCGGTTGTCGTTGAGATGGTCGTTGACTCGGTTGAGGAGAAGAAACAAGGTCGCAGCGTGTCCACGCAATCGTGCGAGCCACGCCTCTTCCTTCCTGCCATCATGACCGACACTGCGTGCAAGGCCCACTATTTCCCGAAGAAATAGTCGTGAGAGATGCATCAAAATAAGGAATATATTTTGATGGCAATTCTTTTGAGAGATAGCCGAAGAGATATGTACATATCTAGTTAGCTACTTTCCTGAAAGATAGTTCACGCATTTTGCCACGAGTTATTTATTGAAATACATACCGTCTCTCTTTGGCTATTTTCGGAAGAAATAGTGCATCAAATAGGAACACTATCTTCGGATCAAATAGCCAAAATAATATGTTATCTGTCTTCGAGGGAGATAGCTTACCTATTTCTTTGAGAAATAGCAATAAAATACAGTTCAAATCCTTTGTCCTCGGTGTGTTTCACATTCATTGAAATCTGACTATTTCTTAGAGAAATAGGCAAGCTATCTCCCTTGAAGATAGATAACATATTATTTTGGCTATTTGATCCGAAGATAGTGTTCCTATTTGATGCACTATTTCTTCCGAAAATAGCCAAAGAGAGACGGTATGTATTTCAATGAATAACTCGTGGCAAAATGCGTGAACTATCTTTCAGGAAAGTAGCTAACTAGATATGTACATATCTCTTCGGCTATCTCTCAAAAGAATTGCCATCAAAATATATTCCTTATTTTGATGCATCTCTCACGACTATTTCTTCGGGAAATAGTGGGCCTTGCACGCAGTGCGACAGCTCTCTTTCTTCATCGCGTCCCTCGTGCTCACAATCATCCGCCGTCATCGCCGTGTTCAAACCCCGTAAAGATGAATCATCAACGATCTCAAAACGAGAATCGCTAGATCCTTGCGATCATCGAGCAACATCGGACGTCGAGAATGAGGGCTTCATGGTCGTTGGGAGGATGGGCGATCGCGCGATGGCCGTCATCGCAGAGACGATTTAAAACGATCTTAAGTGCGTAATAATGTTAGTACATCTAGGATGCATCGATTCACCTGTCAGCGTTTCGCGGCTTTCAGGACGCTGTACGAAACCGTCTGTGTCATCCACGACGTTCGCCGTCCAGTCGCTGGGCAACAGCGAATATCGACAGATCGACGGCAGCTTACGTTACCCTTTCTTCCGTCGGCCTCAAACGAAACGACTTCACGGATGATGCGCCGATGCTGTTTGGGCCGTCGTCGTCGTCACCGGTGCGTGGATTCCTTCAGCGTCGACTCCTTTCTTCGTTCTGCTGCTCGTCACCCTCCTACTTTCTTCTCATCAACATCATCTCAATTTTTTTCATCCCGTCCTATTTATCTCGGCCCAACATTTTCAACTCGCCTTCGCCCAACCCTCCAACGAATCACGGGAAGGCGAGGACAAAGAGGTCGACCGACTTCAATCGCGCCAAATCGTCTTATCCCTCAATCACCCGTTTCCCGTATGGTTGTCATCATTGGTCGAGCGGAGTGCGCAGACATATTGTGCGTAGAAAAATTTCATTCGTCCTTTGTCGTTCTTCCAATATTTTCTCTTCCGCTATTTCTCTTTCTTCATCACATTTCCATTTCTCTCGCCGATCCTCGTTGAATCGGCGATCAACTTCATCCTCAAGTGACCTCTGCTCGCTACGTTCGCCTCCAACCCCTCCGATGCCTTACCTTCTTGCACGGCACATACACAGAAGTCACCCGATGAGAAATTCGAGTATACACGATCAACATCGCCTCTCTTTCTTCTCGTAATGGTGCCCGCTGGGATTGGTAATACACATCGGAGGGTAGAAGTGCCGACCCTCTGAGCATAAGGATGCGCATTCTTCTTCTTGTTTTGCTTTTCTTTCTGACTTTGCGTCTGATCATAGCCGATTTAACGAGCATCGTTTTGTGCGGTCGTCACCTGCCTACAGCAAGAGTTCAGCATCATGCGCACCCTGTCGTCCCAGCGCCATTAGGTGTTGGTCCTGTTGGATCACAACGACGACTTCGGGTTTCTTCTCTTTCTGCTCTTCCTCGCCTTAACTTCATTTGAGTTGTCATCTTCCTTTCACCTTTTTCTCGCTTAGAATCTTCATCCTCATCCTCTCGACCCTATGTTTCGCCTTCGACTACATCTTCGATGCGATTGGAACGCCGCAACGAGACCACCCTCATTCTCCTCTACGTCAGAAAACAATGCTGTCACTCGGCTGCGCGGACGCTGTTACTATATACGTCTGTGAAGAGCAGTATCCGCTTCAGTATTCTAAACGTCTTGTAGAAGTCGAGGGTGTCTTTCGTGTGCTTTCCGTCTCTCGGTTTATGTCTACATTTGAGCCATTTATGTTCACCTCTGTCTATTTTTTGTCATTTAGGGTAAAAGTTCCATTTACAATTTACATTTGCAGGTCTATAGGAATTTGATCGTCGACCTACGCGCCACGTCGTCGTTGTCGCTCTTCAATTGTGGCCCAAGAACTATCCTTGTCTTCGAGAGACCATTCTCAACGTATAGGTGGTGGTTCACGGGACAATTTGCTCAGGTACATGTATGGGCAGGTACGTACTCTGCTCTCATCGCAATGGTATTTCTAACTCCTCGTGCTCCCGTTCCTCATTCTCTTTTCCTTTCAGAAGCGAACTCTAACGCTCACAACTCACTCTTTGCAGGAGATACATATTCAGAGTTGATGTGGAACTTCGGGTGGAGGGAGCGGCAACTTCGTTCATTCGCGAGCTTTGTTGAATACCTTGTTTCGCCTGCGTGTAAATTACGGCAATCCCAATGCAATCTCATTTTGAGATTCATTTTAGAATATTTTACACGCGTGAATAGTATAAATCGGACTTGATTCGCAAGACAGGATGCGGGTATATGCACGCTCGCTCCGTCGAAAAAGTGGAACGATGTTACGCTCTGAAAGAATCCAGGAAATAAAGATAACAAAACGAAGAGGAAGGAGGCAACAACGAAAGAATGAACACAAGAGCCAAAACAGAAAACATACAAAGGCCAAGAAATGTATTCTTCGCCCATATGACCCCCACTAGCATGGTCAGTTTGAGTTGGAGCAAGATTTGACGTACTCGGGAGACGATTTCGAGCTTGAGCTCTGTTGTACGTGTCGTAGCTTGCTGTGAGTTCACATCCCGGTAGTGGGGGATGAGGGTTCCAAAGATGTTCATCGAGTTGGTTTCACGAAGGAGGTGATAGATGACTAGTTCGAAAGAAGATAAGAAGATAGGAGATGAACGAGACACAAGAAAATGAATAAGAGGAAACGAAATCTGAACGGGTGATGGAGCATTGGGAAATTGGAGAAGATGCATCCAAGCGGGGATTGTAATCCCTCTGGAGCTGCGTCGTCGACACCAGGCGAGGTCAAACAAGACCGCACGCAAACGACCGCAGGTTAACGCTCACGAACAAGACCTTCAACGAGCTGTGGAGCGGAAAACCGTCATGAACTGGCAGGGATCACGTAAGATCAAGTTGGGAAGAAGAAGATAGAACTGATGAAACATCGAAAAGAAGCAACATCAATTACCGTACGCCGCGAACGTAACCCCCCCCCCCTCCCAAAAATGATCTATGACGCGATAGAACGTGACCTGATACGATTCAATCCTTGATGCAGACGTCCTGTCTGCATTCGTTTCTGTGGTCACGGTCGTTTGGCTCGTCAGACCATGTCTGGGTGGGGGATTGTGGATGTGTTTCGATTGCAAAATGTAGAGTGAAGCGTACGGGTTGAGTTGTGGACGAGAATGAAGCGGAAGATGGGAGGAGGGGGAGAAGGAGAGGAAGATGGGCGAAATTGAATTTAGAAGAGAGACGGAAGAGGGAGGGAGAGAGAGAGAATCGAGAAGGGATAGAACGCACCTTCACTTACAGGTAAACCACTAAAATCTACCGTAGAAAGATGCACGATACGTTACAGATTGCCAGACAGTCTGCGAGGTGCAAGTAGAGCGTCAAGATCGGCCTCGATCCGAATCGATCAACGTCTTGCCTCTTGGTGGACGGAGACGACCTTATGGTGCTCTTCCTCGGTATGGAGCTTGGAGGTGCGTTCACTGCGTTGATCGAGACAGATATTCGAGACAGATGTTAAGAGAAAGCAACGTTTAACATATCGACGCGACGACATTTGCGGAACATCCAACCAACGCACCTCGTCATCTTTCCTCCAACCATGCATCATACATGTAAAACTCTAACGACCGTATACCTCTCCAGGCAAACGAGATCGTGTCCAATCCCATCGTCGAGCATTGCACGCTGTGAGCTGGTTGAGAGTCTGGGTTGCCCGCCATCTGAATCACTCATTGGTGTGCATAGCGGATGAACCTCCCCGACGATGGTCCTGATGCTTCAAGATTTCGGAGATTAATGTTGAGCAGGTCGGAGATATCTCGATAGCGAAGTTCTTTCTGCAATCTCGAACGTAGATGAGCGTCGATGAGTTTGGATAATGAGTGTTGGGGAGAAGGAACGATGTAGCAGCGTGTCCAACAGCGCGTGCGCGCGTGCCTCTCTCCTACCAACTCCCATCATCGTCAGCTTCTCTCCTCTCATCGCGTCCATCTCCTCTGCTACCGTGATTGTGAAAGCTGGACGAGATTAGAGCTTTGAAATCGTCAACATCATCGTGCAAAATTGAACGTCAGCCGCATCCCCAACGGTTTGTCGATGGTCGGAATCAATATCTTGGCGACAACGACGGGACGTAGAACTACTACTAGAAGCTGAGAGTTGACGGAACAAATAGAACGGCGAGCTGGAGGAGGGCTCATGGATGGTGGCTAGGATGTCCTTGAGGTGCGTGATAAGACTTAGACTTGGGAGTGGAGGCAAACCTGAATGATGGTCGAAGGATCTCGCAATATTAATCCTTGTCATTCGGTGGTCGTCTGTCAGTGCGTCAATCTCTCCCTTCTCATCTATTTCATTCTTCTCTTTTCTATCTTACTGTAAGGGCAACCCTTACTTTAATAAATTAATATCTCAGCCAGTTTGGTTTGCTAAGCTCTGAGATTCTGTAAGCTGCCCCCCAGCACCTCCCAGCACCCTCTCCAGTACTCGGTACAGCTGAGAAAGGTTCCCTTCCATGTCACTTATTATTCTTCCTCTCTGTTTCCTATGGTTGTAGTACTTATTCGATTATTTCACATCTTTCCCACGCTTGCGCGGACAAGCAAGCGTTATATAATGTTCCCATATATATTCCACTATTTTCTATGATTTTACATATATTTTATCGTACCATATTCTGTTGTGCAGCACTCCCTTTCTTTCCTCTCCTCCGCTTTGAGGAAGCACAGCCACCGGGTAAGCCCGAGGAGTGGCCTGCAGCGCAGGTCACTCCGGAGACTGCCGGGCACAGCACAGCCACCTCCCGCTTCGGCAACTTCCTTGGAACTTCGGACTTTGTAACAACTGTATAGTTCTTGTATTAAGGTTCAGACAGAAAATTCCCTTTAAGTATTGTGGCTGTGGCAGCAGGAGATCCTTAGACTTTTTCTCTTTGGATCCCCTCCTGCTAGGTACACATTTTTGGTGTATTTAGGTTAGGGGTTTACTTTGGATCCCCTCCTGCTAGTGAGACCCTCATTTGGGCACCTCCGGGAGTTGCCCTTACACTTACACTATTTCCCCAATCAATCACCTTCGTCCACTTCGCGAGTCGCTCTGCACCGCGCCCTATCGCTGCACGCCATTCGATCCCTCTTCAGGCGACCACACGTTCGAAGTCATCCCTTCTATGCAGAGGGTCGGACGAATTGTGCATTTGCCGCGCGTTGCGTGAAGAGACTTGACGCTTTCTTACTCGCTTTCATATCTCCCCCTTTCGCTTTCATTTCTTACAGCACCCGCTTGAACACGTTCTAACCGGCAGTTTCGTTCAGAATATCCACCTTTCTCTCTCCCTCGGGCTCCTTCATGATGCAATTTCGTTCGGTGGATCTCGATGAGCGATTACATTGCGTAACGCAGAATCGCTTGAATCTACCTACGTCTACGTTTTCTCGCTTATCCTTCTCCATTTTCTTTCCCTTCGTCTCCACTCCTTCTCCTCCCCCGAGATCTCGACGAAAATGGAAGGCATCGACCAACGGTGATAGCGAACGGGACGGAGGGCTACTTCACAATTGTGTCTCATGCAACAAGATTCATCATTTACATTTTATCCTTTCTCTCTTCTTCTATTTGGTCTCTCCTTCTAACATGACTTTCTCATCGCATCGCAAGCGCTTCTGCGAGCGACTATATATTCGGCGCTCCATCTCCATACTCTTCCCCGGCGATCCCCATCGAATCCTTTCATGACCCTAAAATTCGACCGTAGATATGATCGACGTCAAAAATTCAAGGCGTCGCGGAGGTGTTTCTGTGGACAAGGTACGCGGATTGATCTTCATTCCAAATCATCGTTCGAATCGGTTCGTCACAGGGGGCTTTTTTTTTTTTTTTTTTGAATCGTAGTTTATTGTCCAAGTAGGGTAAACCCTATGTCTAGACATTAACATCGTCGTTATATCTACCAATTGATTTTCTACTTCGCGTTTTTGGCTATCAGCAACTTATAGGGGGATGAGGCCGGGAAGGCGCCCAGTTACAGTAATAGTCATAAAGGTGCGAAAGGAAAGATAAAGTGGAGGAATTCAAATTGTGTGAAATTATTTTAAACCCTAACCCAACTTATGTCCCAGAACCCTCAATCGGACTCAAATGTCACCGTACCGCGGTCGTCCGTCCCAGTCTTACGCGGTCTGACTAACCCTATTTGCCCTTCTAACCCCAGTTACATCTGCTTTCGTCCCTTTCTCCGGGGACCCAATCCGGATGACGGGCCACATCAGGCCTTCGACGGACCGATCAAGGGGACTCCTGCCGGACTACGCCGAGTCGGGGAAATGATCGGATCTTTCTTCAGGGTCCGCTGCGATGACCTTGCCGCGGGAAATGATAATTGAGTGCTGTTCAAATCGCGTAATACAGTTGAATGTCCCACGCGTCCTATTTGGGTTGATGGTTACTGACATCGCGGGTGTTGTCGGGAGTGGGAGACGGGGGGACCCAAATGCGGAGAAGGCGAGCAAATGGGCTTGGGGGCCAGAGAGGAATCGAACCGGCGACCTCGCGGTCGGAAAAAAGGGGGGATAAAAAGTTCGACCTCACACGGGCGGTAGTCCGCTACGCTACCGTGGCCCCACACAGTGGGCTTACTACTAGGCGCAGTGTTGGGTCTGGCTCGAGCTACCCTGTGATCTCCTGAAGAGGGTGTATCTCGCGCAATGAGGTCTGCGGCAAGAATTATATTACGTCTTCGCATCATATCGTTTCAGAGCTGCTGATTGTATTCCATGACTAGGAGCGCAGGGTGCGTCGAATCATCACTTTATCTCATTATCTTCTAATCACATTTCAATTCTACAATTTCACAGCTTTCTTCATCATCCTTTCATCCATTTACGAAGTGATCTCTGACGTCGCTGCATCTTCGCAACCTATGTCCTATGAATCATTTGCCGGCTCACGAGGGACGTTCCAGCGTTCCAGCCATCGATGTTATTCATTTGCTGTTCACGCTCTTTTCAGCGTCGTAACAAGGATACTTTCAGCAATTATCTTCGCAGTTCAAGTTGATTTAGTACATGCACATGTAGATTATAGATTCAATACAATTCCTACGGAAAGAAATAGTTTACTGGAATACATCGAAGATGCACCGAATCGGTTGAGATCTACTAAGAACCCGGCACCAGCAAAGCAATAAAACAAAGAAAAAGTCGACTGAGATTGACGATGAAAATTTATTACGGCGTAAATATGAGTGATATCAGTCAAGAGTGCTCAAAAGAACTTAGGTACTAGTAAGTCAAAAAAGAACTATGCGCTAATCAAAGCCGCAAAGAACTTCACGGAGTTGGCACTCCTCGGCATTGCGCTCACGAAGACCTCCTAAAAACTCTTCTAGAAGCTGATCGTCTCTCAAGCGCTCATCCTCCCAATAACGAGCATCCTTTCTCGGCCAAAATTCGAGCCAGTAAAGAGGACCCGTAGGATCATTCGCTCCATCTCTGTGTTCAAGGTCTTGTGGTGGGAGGTCGACTGGGTCATGGCGTAGTGCCAACACGAAGAACTCCTTGGACATATGCCTTCCGCCAATCTCATCCGTGTACATCACCGACGACGCTCCATCTTTTACCGTCGTGAAGAACCACATTGAAATGTTTTTTCTTCGCACAGCTGCAACGTAGAGAGGATCCTCAGTTTCGAAGTCGAAACCCGCAAGGATGGGATAATGTCCCTTGCAATAAAAGACCGGAGAGTTGTTATCTACGCGAAGGCATGTGAGGACGTGTCCGTCGAGAAGCATCGTGTCGATAGTGATATCTCTAGGAAAGGTTTCTGAGTTCCACAGATTGAGGATTCTAAGATGCGCTTCTGGCAAGCTGTCTCTAGATTTTATAGATGATATAAGAGTGTGAAAAAGAAAGGAAAAAAAATTAATCTACTAACGCAGTGATGAAATAGTTCATTCCAATTCCGAAGCGCCTCAGATATGAGACATTGCGGAACTGAGGAATGTAAATGAACTTGTAGATTCCGTCCGGGTCACGGAAGAAAGTTTGAGATCGAAAGCGATCATTGATGATTTCGACATATGCATCCTTATCCGTGACATTTTTGAGCATGTCGTGCTTGTGGTAGCGATCAATGTCGACTGCATGTGAGATGTAGAAATTGTTAATTGCTGTGTTTCTATCATTTTTGCCTTTGCTAAAGTTATAGTTGAAATGTATGTTTAAGATTTCATTCAAATTTTACCCACTTTGATGTGTTTGTGACCGTAATATATTGAAGCGACTGGTCGAGCAGCGCAACACGAGCATAGTGAACGCTATTTCGTGGCGTGCTGCTGCATAGGACGCCGGAGGTACGGCGGTAGTCAAGCATGGCAGTGTATATTATATTGTATAGGCCCATTATCGTGCTGTTTGCGAAAACCGTTCTTTCCAAAGGTTTATCGTTGTTAGGAGAGCTGATGTCGTTGAGCATAGTGTTGGTCATGAAAGCCATCGCGTATGTTGATGCAGTGATAATATCCCAATTACACCCGAGGTAATGATGAACAAAAGTGGCGCCGTAGGAAGAAGCTTTTGGTCCTCGAAGCTCAATCTTTGGGATAGCATAAAACGTGGAGAATATGAAAGGTGCTTTCGCAGCATTCCTGCTCGACATACTTTAGTAGATTTATTCTGATTCGCTTCGAGTTCGCTTACTCAACGAGTTTCGTCGCAATTCGTCCCAATTGCAGCGGAGACGCGAAATCCGCCAAGGATTTACCGGATGACACAATGTTCTTGAAACACAGATCAATGCAGTCAATCCAAGGTTCCACTCCGCTTGCTTTCGCAAAACAATTCAAGAAGTGATCCCAAAGTTGGCGCAAGAGCGTAAGATCTTCGTCTTGAAATTTGAGTTTCATTGCGTGCGCGATGTAAACGATACCCAATTCGAAGGTCTCTCTTTTGCATGACCTGCTCATAGTAAAGATGAGTTCACATTGACTTAGGGCGTGAAGCTCACGTGAACGTCTTCTTCAACGCATCACAATTACTTTGCGCAGTCTCCGAGCGCACATTCGTTCCGAAGGATCCAGTTCCGAGCAAAATTGACCACCGACAACAGCTTCTTTCTTCCTCCAAGATGAGATAGTTGAAGTAAGAAACATCATATGGTCGTTCTTTAGACGTCAAGCTGCAGTGTCGATACAGCTCGTAAAAAATAGGATCCTCAGCGTACAACCTGAGGAACTCGCTTTGGGCGAGAAAGCATTTCTCTATGTCTCTAGCTCTGCAGCCAACCATTGAGGTCAGGAGTGAAATTTACCAACGAAACATTGATACTCACCTGCATGCAAGATCGATAAGCCTCGCGCATAAAGGAATCATATCGCCGATATTGGGATAAGAAGCTTCTATGTCATGATAGTTTTTGTGTCGTTGATGAATTGAAAGGCTGTCATTCCCTCGAAGGCGGCGTAGCTCATTTGCAATTTGCTTTGGTGATAGAAATCTCTCCGGGACTACCTTCAAGTATGTCATCTTCAGACCCCCGAATCTCACGATCGATGAGCGAAGACCCCCTCGACGTGTCACTGGCACGGAATCATCCACATCGTCTGTCCTAGCAGTTCTTGTCGAGGATGAGTTTGAGTCTGAGCTTCCACTGGACATTTGACTGCCCAATTCGAGGGTCCGTGTTGGTGAATGAGTACTCCCGAGAGACATATTGACACGGCAATGTTGGAAGCCAAGAGTGTGCAAGAGAGAAGCAGCGAGAGCGACGATACTGCGCTGCGACGTTGACGACTTGAACAGGCAATAACCCTTGACCGCAGCCATGAGTCGTCCACGACCTGAACGAATACTATACACCTACGAACTGTTCGTCGCGTCTCGCGTCACAGGTCGTCCGAGTCTGACGAAACGAATTTACGCACCTCGTCCCGCGTCACACAGCCTGACGAACTGTTCGTAGGAGTACAGTATAGCACTTGATTGATATTCCTCTTCCGTCGAGACTCAAGCTGGGTTCTTTACTTGTACGAGTCAGCGAAGGGATCATTATTAATAATAAATGAGCAATCACAGATAGGAACGTGTGTAGTGTTAGTGGCTGACTCAGACGACGAGGTCGACGACTTGACGTTGAGCTTGAATAGCTTCAGGTCGTGCTGACGTTGCGAACGCGGCGAGACAGATTCTGTCGAATTTGATTATTTTTAAGTAGGCGTAGGTGAAAAACACAAGTAGGCTTCGAGAAAGACGGAAAGGTCAGAACTGGAAGGCGTTGAGAAGAAGGAACGAGGCAGCAACGTGTCCAACAGCGCGTGCGCACACGCGCATGCCTCTCTTCCAACTCCCATCATCGTCAGCTCTCTCATCGCACCCATCTCCTTTGCTATCGTCGTCACGAAAGCTGGAGATTTCTATGGCGCTGAAATCGCCAACATCATCGCGCAAGATCGAGCGTCAGCCATCCCCAACGATTAATCAATATTAATGGTCGGAATCGCTATCCTGGCGACGACGACGACAGGACGATGAAGATGAGAGCTGACGGAACGGCGGGAAGAGAGCGACAGGCTGGAGGAGAGCTCATCGACGGAGGCTAGGATGTTTTCGAGGTGCGTGATAAGACTTGAAGTGTGTCGACTTACCTGACCGATGGATGAAGGACCTCGCAATGCACGTCACACAGCTGAAGGAGCAAGTTGTTGGTTGTCTACCAGTGCGTCAATTACTCCCTTCTCGCCTCTTTCATTCTCCTCTTTTCTATCTTACATTCTTCCCCCAATCGAGGCCAGTTCCTTACATTAATGTTCATCCGCTTCATGAGTCGCTCTGTACCGCGCCCTATCGCTGCACTCCATTCGATCCCTCTCGAAGGGCTTGACCGACGGTGTCAACGACTCGCTCCTCATCTCGGTCATCCCTTCTATGCAGAGGATCGAACGAATCGTGCATTTGCCGCGCGTTGCATGAAGAGACTTGACGCTTTCTTCACTCGCTTTCCATATTCGTCCCGTTTGCTTTCATTTCTTACAGCTTTCGCTTTAGCTCGCTTTAACCAGCGATCCCTTTCGTAATATTCGCCCTGCTCTTTCCCTCAAGCTCCTTCGTCACGCAACACTGTTTGGTAGATCTCGATGAGCGATTACATTGCGTAACGCAGAATCGCCTTGGATCTACCTACACTTTCCCGCTCACCATTCTCCATTTTCTTTCCCTTCGTCCCCACTCCTTCTCCTCCCCCGATCTCTCAACGAAAATGGAAGGCATCGACCAACGACGACAGTGATGCGAGTGCACCACGCACGCCGCGTTCTTTTTGGCGCGATACTACCTCATTTTCGGTGATCGGGATTGGAATGCTAGCAGTGGACGTGGGCATGGGTGGATGATTCAAGCATTCCGTTCAGAGAATGGGCTTGATCTCTCGATCGATCGATTCCTTTTCAAAATTTTTTTCATTCTCATTTTCATCTCTCCACCACCTCCCTACCTCCCTTCTGTTAACTTTCGTACGTAGAACTTGATCACCAATAAAACCAATGTTTATCCTTTGCCTTTCCCGAGAGTTCGAAATCTCGTGCTGGTGCTCGGCATCGATATCTATCATGTACTCTCGAGGAAGGAGGAAGAATGCGTGCTGGATTCGATTCCGTCGATTCTGCCTCGCCTCTTCACCCGACCAATCGTTCATTTACGCGCACAGGAAGTCGGGTACATGTACATTTTTAAAAGGAACGCGTTGGAGGACGATTTACTACATGTACTTACACGCATTACTACTTCTGCGAACAGTATTTGATATGCGCGACAAATTACGAAATGCATACATGAATAACGCGTACTCATCTATCCCCAAGCTCGGTCTTCTAAGCCAGATCAAACGAGAGAAAAAATGAACTCCAAATTCTCACAGAAAACTTCGAAAGTCGTCGACTTGCGACGACTGAAGAAATACTACTGGGAAAGAACGAAGGGGGGACGATGGAAAGAACGATAAACGGACGGACGGACGTCGGTGACGCTTCGCTTTACCCCCCATAGAGGAAAAAAAAAACTCTGTAAGCAAGATTCGACAAGCTTTCTTTCATCTCACTGAGTTGGATGATGCTGCTGCTGGAACCTCGCTTCGAGTTCATCTTCCGACGATGGGGGGGTGTAACGAAGAACCAGCTGTGGACGTTGACACTTTGCTCTTCAAGTTTCGAGAAACCGGAAGCGGAGATGGCGAATGAATGAGAAAAGATAAGAGAAAAAGTTTATAATGAAGAGATATAAATTGAATGTATTTGGGAACGACACGCATCGCCGCATCCTATGTCCTCAGAACTGAGTGCTGAGTTTCAACTCGACGCAGCTTCGACGCCTCGCCAATAGAACCTCGCATTTCATCTCCGCTTCGAAGTTTGGGAGTCTGGATCAGAGAGAAAGTTGAGATTTTGAACTGCAAAAGGAAAATAAAAAGGGAGGAGTATGGGATAAAGGGAGGGTACGCTCGATTGGAGCGATCGCTGAGCGTAGGTACTGGTGAGGGAAAAGGAGCATCGAGCATCAGATTGACACTGAGGAGCGACACCGCTGGGCACCCCATCTGTCCCCATGTGTTGTATGCACCATAAAGAATAGCAAATCGCCTCCGAGCCAACGAACTATGGCTGGGGTAGAGCTTTGTAGTACGTAGTTGGCACCCGCACGGGTAAGATGGGGAATGGGAACGCTAAGCTCGCGCTGATGCGATAGTAGAATGAGGACAACGTAGAAGACAGAGATAGAGCGCACCTCAATGTACTGACTCTTCGCTATCCTGCCGGGATCGCGTCGGATCGTCGAGATCATCTCAAGATCTTGTGGAGATGCGCGGGCACGGGCAAGCAGATATCGTCGAGAGCTTTTCTCTTCGTATTCTGTCGATATCTGTCATCGACGTCAAGTGAGATGCGCAAGAAAGTGTTCTGCGACATACCTTGCTTCGAAGGTCTAGGACCCATCCCGCCGTTGAGTATTCTCGAGCTCGTAATTGACGACCGGGAGAATCTTGCGCTAACGAGGTAAGCACGTAGTTGGGCAAGAGCCCGAGAGGCTTGAAGGCCAGGTAACCTGATGTTGAATGAAGAAGAGCTTCATGCAGAGCCCTACATATTGCGATGCTTTCAATTCCGGACGTTGGACGAATCGCGATGATGGGCGTTGGGAAGAAGGAACGAGGCAGAAGGCCGCGTGTCCGCGTGCCAGCTTGCCTCTCTTCCACGACTCCCATCATCGTCAGCTCCTCTCCTCTCATCGCGTCCATCTCCTCTGCTACTATGATTGTGAAAGCTGGACGAGATTATAGCTTTGAAATCATCGACATCGTCGTGCAAGATCGAACGTCAGCCATCCCCAACGGTTAGTCAATAGTCGGAATCTTTATCCTGGCGACGACGACGACAGGACGGTGAAGATGAGAGTTGACGGGACGAAATGAAGAGAGCGATGAGGTGAAGGAGGGCTCATGGATGATGGCTAGGACGCTCTCGAGGTGCGTGATAAGACTTGAGCGAGTTGACTTACCTGACTGATGGCTGAAGGACCTCGCAATCCACGTCGCAAAGCTGAATGCAGATTCCGTTGATTAATATTGTCAGCCGTCTACCAGTGCGTCGAATCATCTTCCCTCTTTATCTCTTTCGCTTTCTCTCCTCCTTTCTCTCCTACAATCCTTTCCCAGTTTATCACCTTCAATTTCGCGAGTCGCTCTGCTCTGCGCCCTCTCGCTGCACTCCCTCCGTTCCCTCCTGAGACGACTATGCATTCGAAGGGCCTGGCGAGGAGATCGATCGTCATCACGCTGACAGTCATCCACCATCTCTTCGATCATCTAGTAATGCGTTCACGGAGGGGCGGAGGAACCGTCTCCTAATAAAAAGGTCGCGTAGTGGAGTTGGTTCATCAACGTTAAACCTCTTAATTTTTTCCCGTGTATTTGCCTTCCTTTCTTTGATTTTCTTACAACACCTGCTTCTGCTTGATCTCGCTCTTGGTTTCAATCAGACGAGCGATCTCGTCATCTTTCTCGACCTCCGTCCTCTTTGTCAGACAACGCAACATGGCGTCGTTCGATGACACATGGAGGACGAATTTACAAGCATCGCTATCCGACCCTCTGTCGCTCCCGTACTCTTTCTCTTTCTTCAAAGCCTCCTCCTTCGATCTCTTCTAAGACAGCACACGCATACATATCCAGATGACGACCGACAGTGCACGGAGAGTACAGAGTGCGCGTGCGTTAATCATGCCGTTGGTATCCCGGCGCGATTTCATCGGGCGTCATCGTCCTTATCACCAGTGTCGTTCCTTTCTTACGTTTCTTCTCTCAACCCCTCATCATCATGCATCGTTTTTTCTCCATCCAAGCCGAGCCCGTCCCTCCAACCCTCGTCCCTCGCTACAACCAAGGAATCTGACACCCGATTCTCCTCACTCGTCAAGTCCTTTGTTCAACTTTTTTGGACATTGGGATTCCGGGTCGGAGGGTGCATCTCAGGCGAACGTCACGGTCGATGCACGCATTAAGCAGAGGGGAGATCCGAGATACATCATACATGTATCTGATTTTTGAACTTCTCCGACTTCGAAATACTGTACATGCTTGCGCACAGACTACGCTGACGTGAGCGGTCGGAGAGAGTTACGCTCATCACCATGTCTAGGCTTGGTCCCTCGCCTGGCGCCCCATTCTTTTTAATGAATTTCATCTCCCTAACGTTTCGCGAACCCCCTCATTCTACATGTCTCTCCACGAGCTATACCGATGACAAATTCCAAACGACGCATCCTTTGTGAGTTCTGCTATCTGTTTGAGAGCGTCGAAAACGACGAATGAGGGTGTCGTCGTGCGTTGCTGTTGACTAACGACTAATCACCCAGGTCGCGTTGGGCTCGTCAATCAACGAAGGAATTGCTCTTGATTTTTTCCTTCAGATCGGCATTTGATAGTGATCCGTATGTTCAAGTGCTTGCTCGCAGTTTACGGTTCTAACGAAAGACATAGACACGAAGCTTGTCACTCTTCGATCTTCACGCATCAAATTAATGGTGCGCTTTTCACGTCGAATCTTCATTCAAAATTGGAATTCACATCCTCATTTTTTTCAGAAGTTTCGCTCCGACCATCTCGCATTGATATCCCACTTTGGCAATGACTGTACAATACACGGACGAGACGACGACGACATTCGCCAGTTCCTCCCTCCATCTTTCGGACACATGTTGCCGCCGTGCGTACATGTACAATCTGCCGACGCCTGCAATGCACATCTGTCACCGAACGGCTTGGAGCTATCAACACCGTTTTACGAAGAAGTCTGCAAGCGAAAGCGGAAGCCCGTACCGTGCAGCCGCCTTGAGGTCATTCATTTGAAAGTGATACTCGATTTGTGGCCTCGACTGCAAGTTACGGTGAGCCCTAACACTGCTTTCGTCCCGCTGCAATACTTATCACGTAGGCTCAAAATGCTGTGACCCGCTCTAGGTAGATCAGTTACCATCGCAATGGAAGACGAGTTTCAAAATGCTGCGTACCATTAATACGCAATGCGATCCTAGGCATGTAGAATGGAGATCGCGTGTAGGCTCTTCGAGTGATCGAATATGAGGAGGAAAGGACCAAAGGACGCGCCTCAGTGCGTTTCGGGTTCTTCGGGCGAGGTCAGCTCTTTAAGTACTTCGAGACAGATTTCTCTCGAACTTGTTAGTTAACCCCACCCTTGCATCATGGATACATTCGAAAAGACGCTTGCCGCCGAAGCTGTGCGGTCATTCCGAGTTTGTTATCATATCATGTGTTCCTTCCATGTCGATTTCAACTGACTTCTACATATCGCAGTTCTATCAGTACGCTGCAGGTCAGTATACCAACGATTCGTTCCCATAGGTCGTTTTGTGACTATCACATCTTCAGTCTCTACCATAAGTGTAGTTGTAAGTCGTCTTTTACCTCGGATTTAAAGAATAAATACGCTCTTACGGGTATGCGATCTCAGAGTTACGAGTATTTGATCACATTCGAACATGAGGTGCAATTTAACACGTTAAAACATCAATTCGGAGCTCACTCGATAGAATGGCAGTTGCGATACCTTTGGCGTCGACGCGTCACTTTCGGAGGAATGCTACTTTTCTTATGTCGGTATCTCCCGTTTACTGCTGCGATCCAGATCTATGGTGCGCGATCCCAAGACCTATCTTATGCGCTGCACTGAATATGCAGTGTCTTTCGCTGCGGTCTAGCGTTCGTGACAACAACCAACTTCGATATCTCGGTAAGGAGTAAACCAATTTCTCCTCGCTGAAGAGAACTTATGTTTCAGCGCACTTAGCACTGTTTCGCAGTCGCCCGCGCGGGCTCGAGTACGTTGTTACGTCGATTTCGAAGCCTGGAATCTCGCGTTGACGACTTGGCTTTGCATGTAAAAGGTCTCGTTTACATTCAATGCCTCCTGACGATCGGTGAGTCGTTAATTTGTACTTGAACAAGTAAGAAGATTAAACAGATCCTAGTTGTGCTTTTCACCAGATCGTACGCGATCTGGGGAGGCGGTAGACGGATATTTTTGATTCTCCTCGTCGTATGGCTGGTGAGGAATAGCCCAAACTTAAAGTTTGAGAACGAGTCACTTGACACATTTCTGCAGGGCATCGCAGCTGGATCGTCTTACGCTATATTCAGATTCATAAACGGATTCTTCCCAATACGTTCGTTACTTTCTCCAAAATTTCTTACTCGTTCATATGCACTGAAGGACTTGTTTTCCCAGCATTGCACACATCGCGCGGTTGTATCCTCATAGTCGGGAACAACGATGTCTGGATTGACCTTGCCATCAGTATTTTCTGTGAAACGTGTAAGTTCTCTCTTTTCAGAATTTTCTATATCAAGTCACAAATACCTGGCATTTTTTGTTCCATTTGTCCTCATCCACAGTGAGTCTAGGGATCCTCCTTACGAAAACTGTCTATTATTTGCGAGAATTGGGGAGCGGTACGTCGAGTGCCTCTTTCGAAACGACAATGTGTTTTTGTATTGATGAAGACAAAAACTCAAGGTGGATCACGACAGAGCATCCTACAAGTCATGACGGAAGATGGTGAGTGTGATTATAAAAGCTTTAGAATCAGCGAGTAACACGGTCTTTGATACGCGCAACTCTCGACAGGCATCGTATACTTCGGTTTCGCAATCAGTGAGTCTGGGCTTCTCGGTCATGTTCTATTCATACATGTATTCACCTACATTCTAGTTATCACGACCACCAACCTCATCATCGTGCGGAACGTAACGGTAAGTTTCGTTTAAACTGTTTTCATCTTTCATGGCGGCGCTTCATTGTCTGCCAGGCAAATCTCAGAGCTTTCATGTTGATGTGAGTGCCCCTCTCCTCGAATTATGAAAATCACCGAAATTCACTGACGTGCTTCTTACCTTCGATTTCACTTCGAATCCATCAGCATGCAAGGCTCCCTCCAAACCATCATGTGTAGCAGGCTTCTTTTCCACACCTTCGTAGTTGCGGAAACGTCGGTAATTGCCTCTGGAGGGCGCGCAGAATTCTCGAAGAGGACGCTCCCGCCGATGGTGATGGCGCCGCGACAGAGTTACGTTACGCAGACAGAAACTGTGAGTACTTCAAGTTGGATCTAATATGATGGCAGACATCGCTATTATTAATTTCACATTTCGTATATTCACGGACTTGCTTTCGCCAGATCGAACTGGATAGTGTATTGAGTTGAGCAATCAAAGTCGGTGAATGCCTTGAGAGAGATCTGGAGATTGTCTTGTGACTTGGACGAGGATGATAACCGTAATATCGAAATTGCTCTCGCACGACAGCTCACTTCGAGAGACGGGATGAAAATCATACTATTTCCAAGATCAGGGATAAATAATGTACATAGGTTCTGGACGTACGCACGAAGTGGTATAGAAAATTCTTCATCCGCGAACCCGCATTGACGAAGGAGAACGAGTTTCGACGGCATGGAATGACTGCAAACCTTCTAAATAAGAGCAAAATTTGAGAGAGAGCGACGGAAAAACGATGAGGTAATTATACGATGAGCCTCAAAAAAGGGCATTGAAGCAAGAGATTGAGGAATGAAACAAAGCGAAGAATCGAACTCTGAAGGAACGGGATGCTTCGTTCGACCCCCACCGGAAATTTGGATTTACTACGAGCGTGAATCGATTGCGATACGTTATTCTGCCGTGATCGCCATCAAAGCATCGCTGCGACTCCACCTTCCGACGGTGGGGGATGATGAAGCATTCGCAAAGAATGTCAGATGACGAAGAGCGAGGAAGCAAAATGAAATGAAAGAAAAGTGTAAGATATTCTGAGATCGAATGATGAAAGACCGATACATCAAGGGAGCTTCGGAAACATTCATCGTCTTCCTTTGTCGCCGGCATATCGGACAGAAATACGAGCGCGAGTGATTCCACTTCGAAGACGCAGTTTCGACGCAGCGTTGTGGAAGGACGATAAGTCGCTCATCGTCTCTGCTTCGGAATTGTGGGCTGCGATAGGGAGCAGACTTCCATCAGGAAGTGCGGACGAAAGATGGGGAAAACGACGAAATGAAGGAAAGGTGCGCTCGATTCAAACGATCGATGAGCGGGGGTCGCGATGATGAAATCGACGAATGCGAGAGAAACAAACATCGAGCATCACATTGACACTGAGGAACGAGCCCGCTGAGCGCCCCATCTGTCCCCATGGTTTTCTTCCTCAAGTAGTACTGCAAAATGTCTCCGAGCCAACGAAATTGGGTTGGGATAGGGCTTTGCAGTACGTTGTTGGCACCAGCATGGGTAAGATGGGGAATGGCAGCGCTCAGCTCCTGAGCTCGCGCCGATGCGATCGTAGAATGAAAACAAAAGTAGAAGACAAAGATAGAGCGCACCTCAATGTACTGATTCTTCGCTGTCCTGTCGAGATCGCGACGGATCATCGAGATCATCTTAAGATCTGGTGGAGATGCGTGGGCACGGGCAAGCAGACATCGTCGAGAGCTTTTCTCTTCGTATTCTATCGATGTCTGTCATCGACATCAAGTGCGATGTTTGCGACATACCTTGCTTCAAAGATTAAAGACCAAGTCCATCGTCGAGCATTCTCGAACTCGCAGTTGACGACTGGGAGAGATTTGCGTTAGCGGAGTAAGCATGTGGTTGAGCAAGAGCCCAAGAGGCTTAAACGCCAGGTAGTCTGAAGTTGAATGAAAAAAAAGCTTCGTATGAGCCCTTCATATTGCGATGCCTTCAATTCTGGACGTTGGACGAGTCGCGATGATGGGCGTTGGGAAGAAGGCAGCGTGTCCGACAGCGCGAGCGTGCGAGCAGAGCCTTTCTCCCAAGTTCCACGACTCCCATCATCGCCAGCTCACCCTCTTTCCTCTCATCGCACTCATCTCTTGACCATCGCGTCTATAATATCTCGTTTCTACCGCCGTCGCTGTAGACGATAGCTTTCGGACATCGAACTCGACGCAGATCTTTGGGATCGCCGTCGTCACGCAGGATCTTTCGTCCATCAATGGGCATCGGCCTCAAGGATGGAGAAAGCGGCGACTTGATCAGGACCTCAGCTCATCGACGAGAGTAGGAAAGCATTTGAGGTGCGCGACACGATTTGAAGCAACTCATCTTACTCTGACGATGATCTGTTGAAGAGCGCTGTTTGTGCAAGTCCATCGTCCTCGATGACATGATCCAGCGAGCTGGACGAACGGCAGGATCGACAGTTCGAATCAGTGGAGACACTTCACACTAGTCTTTCTCCGGCTGGTTGCATACGAAATGCTGCAGCGGACCAGCCCTTGGGCCAACGAGACAAACGTCATTTCGATGGCAGACTTGGGTGCGTCGCAGACTCCTCTTTCCTCTCGCTACCCCTCCCTTGTACGCTCCACGGTTCGATTCCCGATTTCTTCCCATCTCGCCATTTCTTCTCTGCTCGCCACCACTTCAAGCATTCCCTCCGCTCCCTCCCGAGCTGCTGCAAACTCGACGAATATGATCAGTGACGACCATGAAAGCAGTATGGATCCGCTGCAGTCAACTCGTCGTTTGCAAAAAAATAGCAATTCGCGGAGGGTCGGAGGATCCGTGTAATGGCGCGTCGTATGCAGAAAAATAACTCTCTTTCCTCTTTCCGCCCCTCGGTTTCATTTCTTGCTTCTCCGTTCGCTTTTCCTCCATTTTAAAGCTTCATTAATATTACTTGCGATCATAGGAGAGATTATATTTTTGCATCCGTCTCTCTGCTTCCCGTGTCGCCTCCAATTCGGATCTCACAGAGCCAAAATCGACCGTGGCAGCGATCGAAGCCAAAGAAGATGATCGCTATCTGAGTGTCGCTTGTTGCCTTGGTATTCTTTTTGGGCCAGAATCGGGGGGCGGATGGCGGAGATTGTATACAAGAGGTTTCTACTCTTCGCTTTTCATTCGTCTTCATTTTCGTCTTCAAATCGTAATCTTCTCGCGAATTCAATTTCGTTGTCATCCTGCGCAAAGATCTTCGACCTAAAACCCGCCCCTCCGATCCCGCCACCCTCAAACGAAATACAACATCCCGCACTCGGTAATAGGTATGAAGAAAGTATACCGTTCGCAGTACGGCACTTAATTCCCTGTGCGCGATATTCCGTGTTCCTGCAAGAGATCGGAGGGATGGTAGTTTATTGATGTCGTTCATTGTCACGTCTCGCGGAGACTTTGGGAGCTTTCTCTTTTTCTTTCGATCCCTTATCTCGAATTTCTTCTCATCGCGAACGCTCTTTCCGTGCTTCACCCCTCCGATCTCTCTGCGGCAGTAACACACAAATCGACCAACAATGACAACGAGCGCATGCACATCTTGCATCCGCATTGCCTGGGTGTGGTGTTCGTGTGATTCACTTCGGCAAAAGATTGGAGGACGCATATATTGCGTGTCAACTTCGTGGTCGAACTTCGAGGCGAATTCAAAGTTTCGTTCCTCTTGTCAAGCATTTCTCATCCTACTGGTTATTTCTTCTTGCTTTTTCCTTCATACTTCTAAGGCCTCTTTTTTTCGAAATCACGGAGAAAATATCTTGCAATTGGTGCATTCATTCCGCGCCTACAAACGACTTTTTCTTGACTTTCGAGCTTTCTCGCTGTCGATATCGTGACTGGCATCTATTTGTCTCGCTGCAACGTACCTCATCCCCCGTCCCTGCTGGCGGAACTACTGATAAACAACTGCGCGGGCTATTTTTGTCTGTGAGCAGCGTTATCAGTATGCCGAATGCCAATGTAGAAGGGGGATGAGGTGTGGTTACGTGCGCGAGTTCATTCGGTTCGATCGACGTTCAAGTTGACTCTACGAAGAGTGAAGCTTCGCCTCCTTACCTTTCGGGGTTCGTCTCGTCATTTTCGACGACGACAACTCGCTACCTTAGAAGTGCCGTGAGCTGTCGCCTTCAATTCTTCACAATTAAATGGATTTCTAAGAGATTGTTTTGTTGGCGTTGTGGTTTTGGATGAAAGCGGCTTCATGCAAGCCCAGTTGGTTTTGCCTCCTCCTTGCACGTCCTTCGATTCTAAATTTCTAATTAAAAGAGCATCATAGCATGGAACGAACACTTGTAGGATACGTGGCAGAAATCATAGGATGACTCGCTCAATAACCCATTTTCGAGATTCCTATCGAGAGCGCTCTCTTTCTATAATGTTGCACGCGAGATCCAATTCGGGTTGTTCATGTTTCGATAACGCCCACTCTCGATGTGAAGGAGATGGAGGGCGACGAGTTTGCGACTTCACGTACGCTCCTGCTCGACCTTTGTCTTGTCGATCGCGATGCTCAGGCATGTTTTCAGGAGTCTGGCGTCCTCATTCGATGCGATTTTATTTCGTAGATATTATTCTATGGTACATGTACATGTAATGAGTATTTTGACGTGCAGTATGTTGATGTTCTGCGCTCGCAAAGCGAAAAATGGCGCTGTTGTTGAGAGGAAAGAGAGGTGGTGTGCTGATCACTGTACTGTAACATCGACGGGAGGAGGCAAGATTTCCCGCGCAAGGAGGAGAGCGGTGATCGAAGGAAGAAACGAGAACCATTAATGTTCCGTGGACTTAAGCACCGTACTTGAAATTCTTGAATTATAAAACAAGGTAAATCTCACCATCCCCGCGCCTTCAAGGTTCCTCCGAGTTACCGACTGGAGGCCCAATAGTGACCTCATCATGCTACGTCGCAGCTGAGCGTGCATGTGCGATATCATAGTAATGCGGTGACGTTGGAGGCCTCGGAGGGAGGGTGCGAAGAAGGGGGACGAATAGGTTCGAAGGTAATGAGGTATCGACAAGGGGAACGAAGCCGGAATTGCAAATCTGAACGAGGTAATCTTTTGGTTGATAGTAGGTGCACTGAAGGAGGGGGTGAGAAATAAGAAAGGGAATGGATAGCACTTCTGAATCAATGCTGATGAACGAGAACGAACGTGTGAGCCCGTAACCCTCACCGGAAAATTCATCTTTGGAGAGGCTCTCGGTCGAAAAATCCATCGATGACAATACGAGTACTGCCAGTTTCTAGAGCTTGAGAGCCAATGGGTTGACGATGAATCTTCGAGGTGAGGGATACTGTACGTGGACTCGTCCAATTGCAAGTTTGACAGCAGCAGACTGCGCATGATGATCGCGCAAACGTACGAATCCAATCGATTTTTATAGCAAAAATAAGACGCACCTTATCACAGATTTCCTTCGTCAATGCCAATAGATGGTGACAAGTACATTTCGACGAAGATCTGACGCGATCGCTTAGATCGCAGGCTATCGTGCTCATTGGAGGATCGTCCTTTCGTGTCGCTCGAGTGAAGCGATGTCCATTGACTCGATGGGTCCGGAATTGGTGAGTTTATTCGAGTTAGGAAGAGAAGCTAGCAAAGGCGATGCACAACTGGGACATACCTTGAAAGTCTGCGACGATGAGCTCTCGATGATGAGGGTCAGGAGAAAGAGGCGATAGCGCGTTGAGCTGCACGCGTGTGAGCAAAGTCCGCGACCACGATCGTGACACGACCACGATTCTCGTCACCGTCAGCTCCTCGTCCTCTCATCGAGTCCATCACCCATTCAATCGCACAATCGCGTCACTTCAACCAACAGGCATCCAACAAGATAGAAGAAGCGCTTGGAATCGCCGTCATCGCCCATCGTCGACGTCCTGGACGATTCATGAGAGTCGATGTTGACCTCCTGGCAACGGACGACGGGTTCAAGATATGACAAGCTGACGAGCGCGAGGCCTCTCTGTTGTTCAACGGAAGCCGCTAGAAGAGTAGATGACGGGAGAGGAGAAAATGGAGGTGCGTAACACGGCTCTGGCATATTGGCTTATCTGACGACGGATGCACAACCTCCAGGACGTCACTCATCATCTTCAACGCTGAATAGCGAAAGGCTACAAAGCAACGACATCTGACGACCTCATCCCGTTATCTCTGGTTTCGAATGGAACATCTCTTTGGATGACATCGTTCATTCTCAAGCCATCGATATCGTTGTCGGTGCGTCATGACCTTCACCCTCCCTTGAAGCAGCTCTTCAACTCCTTTCGCTACGTCATCGACAACTGCTCGCCTTTCCTTCTGAAGATCTACGACCCTCCATCTTTCCATCTTCCGATCCTGTGATCACTAGTACTCTCTTTCTCTTATCTATGTCGTCCTTCTCTTATCACCTCCCTTTTCTTCCGAACTCGCAACGAGCTCGAAGGGATATGCTAGTCGCTCATTTACGAGAGATCTTTTATTCCACAGATGTGCCCATGGACGGCTTGACACTCACAGATGCCGTTCTCCCCTTTTACGACATCGATACCCCTCCGATCCTTCTCTGGACTTTGAAGCAATTGATCGACGACGATAACGACAAACGGGGTTCGCCGTCATCACACACAGCACCTTTCGTCGCCCGCCAGCGACGACGATCATCACGACGTACTCAGGAGATGAAGAGCCAGCGAGAAAGCAACGGTTTGAGCAGGAGCTCGGCTAATCTGCAAGGGGCGGAACACATTCAGGTGCGCAATATGACTTGAAGCAAGTTGAATCACGCTGACAATGATCTGTCGAAAGATATCATTCTACAGTCTAGACATCGACGTCTTCATCGCCGATACAAGTGCGTCGTCTACTCCGTTCTCCTCTTCCTCTTCCCTCCCTTTTCCTTTTCACTATCCAATGCACATGCACATCATATCGTTTCGCTCTGCTCTTCGCAACCTTACCCGCTCCCGCCGTCCTCTTGGAAACAATTGTAGACTCGAAGGGTATGACCAGCGATGACACAACTTCTCGGACTAAAAAATTGGTATCCGCTGCTGTTATCTCCTCGATGGGACTGTTTGTTGCCACAGGTCGGTGTCGAGCGGTGCGTCGTACGCAGAGAGACGATTAATTTCTTTAATTTCTTCTCCGTTTCATCTTCCTAGCTTCCTTCTCCTTCCTTTCTTTCACCCTTTACCCTCGTCGCTTGCGATTCTGCAAGCAAACAACTGCATCTTATTCGCTTTACTTTTCGTACATGTATGATCTTCATCCGCCTCGAACCCCTCCGATCCTAAACACGCCCCAAATTCGATTGGGGGTAAAGAAAACGGCGCACTGGCATTGAGCCGTCGAGCCTCCTCTGATCGTCAAATAGGCGCAAATAGTGGATCGGAGGGTGGGTGGTGGTGGAATAGATAGTCTTCGATCTCTCTCTGTTTTTATTTTTATTTTCATTGCGGGATTTCTCTATCCGCGAGTTACTTCACTATTGCTCGTGCACAAGAAAAGTTCGACCTCGGGTCAACCTCGCCGTGATCGAACAAAGGAGAATTCCGTCTTCATTCAGATTCCCTCTGACCTGGAGACGTCAGATAGTCTCTCCTTATTGTGTCTGCAAGAAAGTGGGTCTTCTCTTCTCGTCTCCTCGATGCCGTTCTCTTTTCCAAAGCGCACTCTATAGTATTGTCGTCCATAACGCTTTGTTTTGCGGAATACTTAGAAATTCAGAATGAACGTCGATCCTCGAAGTACAGAGAGTGAAGAATCCGTTTGTTAGTGAACTTTGTTGAATAAGCCGTTTCGTTTTGATTCAATGACTGCATGTAAATCACTGTAATTCAATTGCTTTCTCATTTTGAGAATCGTTTTAGAGTATTGTACATGTATGATTTGCATCTATCGAACTTGGATTGCAAGATAGGACGCGGGTATATGCATATCTCGAATCGCGCTCGCTCGCTCGCTTAGTGAGTTTAATGAACGGCGATATGTTCTGAACGAAACGAAGAAGTCGAGAACGAATGAACGGATGGACACAAGAGCCAAAACAGAAAATATACGAAGACCATCAAAACTCTCCTTTACTCATCTAAACACCCCCACTGTCAAGTACATTGAGGAGCGAGATTCGACGGAAGGCGGTCTTGAGCTGTGCTACCGTGCAATACCTCGCTGTGACGTCATGCCCTGGCGGTGGGGGTCGGGATAAGCGCAAGAGTTTCGAGATGGAGATTGAGATACGATGCGAGTGTCTTTGCTGAGATGAACGAGAAGGGGAAATACTTGTAGTCGGAGAGGGGAAAGGGTGATGAGAGGAGATGAGAGATGCGTATAAACGGGCGATGGTGCATTGGGATATTGGAAAAAATGCGCCGCAGATGCACCCACTGGTTAGGGCGGAGCGACGTTATCGGCATACTGCGAGGTTCAAAGAAGTTGAACGGCCGCCAGCGGACGAAGAATCGCGACGAAAAAACGAGCAGGAAGAGACGTAGAAGAACTTAACAAGAAGACAATCGAAACGAAGGACGCCGAATACGCTATCGAAAGACTCAAAAATCCCCCCTTTACCCGTCTGACCCACCCCCACTGTCGCGATCTTCTTTCTTTCGCGAGCGAAATTCGACGGGAGACGGTGATAGTTTCGAGCACTGTGCTACCTACCGTGCAATGCCAATACCTCGCTGTAAGCTGTGAGGTCGGGCCGTGACGGTGGGGGATGGGGGTGGAATATCCCGATGACTTTCGAGGGATGGTTACGGGAAGCAAAGGAGATAATGGAGAGATGGGATGAGAAATGAGAGATGAAAAGAATGTGAGGAGAGGTGAGGATATGTCGGATGATGGAGCTGAACGATATTCCTGAAGACGCGCAGATGTACCCTCTGATCCCACCAAAGCGACGTCATCGACACACGAGTGACGCGAGGTTCAAAGAAGTCGAATGTCCACTGGTAAGCGAAGAATGAACAACTTGAAACAGAAAGAGACATCGAAGAGCTTCGAAAGAATATGGTTGAAAAAAAGAATGCTGAATACGCTGTAAGCACGAATCGCAAACCGAAAAAGCCCTCACCCAACAATGCCAGCTCCCTGTCACCGCGACCCCATGCGATTTTATGTGTCAAACATCTCGCATTGTTTGGTCGAGGAAGGGTGGTTCGTCCGACTTTGTCGTGGTGAGGGGTAATGGGCGCGTTCATCGCAGAATAAATGGTGGTTGAGAATGATAAGGAAGATGGGAGAGAGGGAGAGGGAGAGAGGGAAGAAAGATACAGAAAGAGAGAAAACCGCGATGAAAGACGACACACCTTCACTTAAACCACCAAGATCTCTCGCAGAAAGCTGCGCGATAAGTCACAGATCCCCAGACAGTCTGGCAAGCTTGCGTAGAGCGTCAAGATGAGCCTCGATCTGAACCGATCGACGTCTTGCCTCTTGGTGGACGGAGACGGAGACGACGTTATTGTGGTTGACCTAGGGATCGAGCTTGGAAGTGCGTTCACAGAGTTAAACAAGACAGATGTTCGAGATAGCTGTCAAGAGAAATCTCAGCTGCACGCGAAGAGTCTAGACCTGGAGATAATGAACGTCGATGTAAGAAACACGACGACTGAGATGAACAACTTGAACGCACCTCGTTATCTTTCATCAAATCATGCATCATGCATGAACGATTTCAGCGGTCGAGTACTTCTCCAGGAAAACCAGACAGCCTCCCATTCCACCGTCGTGTATGCTGTGAGCTGGTGGAGACTCAAGTCCGTAAGCCATCCGAATCGCTCGTCGATGTGCAATGTGCGTGGCGGATGAGTCCTCCCAAGCGATGGACCTGACGCTTGAAGATTTCGAAGATGGACGTTGAGCATGTTCGAGATATTTCAACGACGAAGTTCTGTGCGCAATCTCGAACGTAGATGCGTGTTGATGGGTCTGGACGATGAACGTTGGGGTGAAGGAACGAGGCAGCAGCGTGTCCAACAGCGCGTGCGAGCGTGCCTCTGAGCAGCCTCTCTCCTACCAATTCCCATCATCGTCAGCTCCTCTCCTCTCATCGCGTCCATCTCCTCTGCTATTGTCATCATGAGGGCTGAAGGGCTTTATGGCATTGAAATCGTCAACATCATCGCGCAAGATCGAACGAACGTCAGCTATCCCCAACGATTAGTCAATGACTGGAATCGCTATCGTGTCGTCGTCGAAGATGAGAGCTGACGGGACGGGAAGATGAGAGTGACGAGCTGAACGAAAGCTCCTTGACGACGGCTGGGATACTGCATACTTGAGGTGCGTGATAAGACTTGAGTGCGTTGACTTACCTGACTGATGGTCGAAGGACCTCACAATGCACGTCGTTCAGCTGAAGTTCCTAGACTCGTTGGTCGATCGACAATTACCGGTGCGTCAATTCTTTTTCCTCTCCTCGTCTCTTTCAGTCTACACCTGTCTCTCGTCCCTTTATCCTCACTCGACATGTTACTTTGATATTCCTCGCGCTCCCTCTGGTACGGCACCCCTCCGATCCCTCCTGCGACGGTCGCTCACTCGAAGGGCCTGATCGACGGCGTCGACGATTTTCTTCTCAACTCAGCCACCCCTTCTAGGCGAAGGTCTTCGCCAGTAGAGGATCGGAGGAAGTGTACATTTGCTGCGCGTTGCGTGAAGAGACTTGACGCTTTCTTCACTCGCTTTCATATTCCTCCATTTCGCTTTCGTTTCTCACAGCATCCACCTGAACCCGCTCTAACCAGCGATCCTTTTCAGAGTACACACCTTTCTCTCTCCCTCGGGCTCCTTCGTCATGCAATACTTTTTGGTGCCATCCGAAGGCCGAGTCCATCGCACGGCGTAACGTCACCGTGCGTCTACCTTCGTCTTTCCCTTTCTCCCTTTCTCTTTGCTTTCTTTCCCTTCGCTCATTCAAACTCCCCTCGCAAATTCCTCCTTCTCTTCTTCGTTTCCCTCCCCCACTCTCCGCTCTCCTCCCCCGATTTTCCACCGGAAATGGAAGGTATCGACCATCGGACCAACGACGACAGTGAATGAAGCGCACCACACGTCGCGGTTTCTTGGCGCGATCCTCCTCACTGTCGGTGATCGGGATTGGAACTCTAATAGTAGTTCGCATAAGCGGATGTCTCGATGAACTCCTCAGAGTCGACGGAAATCGGCTTTAACTCTCTCGAGATCTATTTCTTTAAATATAAATTTCACTTTCGTCTCAATTTCATCGTCACCCCAGCCCCTTTCTCTTCTCCTTCGCTCAAACTCTCCCCTTCTCCGTGATATGATCATCCTCACTTCTGACCGACTATTCACCCCTCCGACCCCTCGCACCTCAACCGACTCCAGCAAAGGATTCCTCTGAGCACGTCTCGAGGGAGTTAATCACTTGCTGGTTCTTCAGTAGCATTGCGTCGATCGGAGGGTGAAGGCACTGCGCAGAGATTCAGACGATTAAGACTCTCTTCA
The DNA here is from genome assembly GCA_001020605.1 of Schizopora paradoxa. Taxonomy (NCBI): domain Eukaryota; kingdom Fungi; phylum Basidiomycota; class Agaricomycetes; order Hymenochaetales; family Schizoporaceae; genus Schizopora; species Schizopora paradoxa. The sequence continues at coordinate 4,471 of KQ086144.1, read as the reverse complement.
TCTCCGACTCCGAGTTACAGGTCTGCACGCCTGCTATCGTACGCGATTGCGAGAGCTGGACTTACGTGTCGACGTCAACGCTTCGCGCATTACTCGTCGCATCGCTCGTTTTTCGACTTTCGTCTCATTGCCGTCCTTCTGCGATGTATTCCCCTCGTTGATCTTTCTTTCTTCGTCGACTTCCATTTTGCCGCCACGAGCCCCCTCACTTCCCGTGTTATTCAGGAAAGACTACTGGCGGTCACCATCTACGCAGACAACATCACTGTATTTGCGTATGAAGGACGCTATCAGTATCTCGCATACTGTGTACACTCCGGGAGGTGTGGTGTGCGGCTGTCGATCGGGCAGTGAGTAGAGAAAGAAGAGAGATGATCCCTTCTCCTCTTGTCTTTCTTTGCTTCTTTCATTCGTTCAATCTTTCTCTCTCTATGACGATGCGTACCCCATAGCAGTGCACATTCTTTCGATTTGCGGTCTGCCATCTGCGATCTACATTTCGAGATTTGCAATGCTTACAGCAGAGGACTTTAAACTCGACGCTCTTCGTCTTGTTCAGCACGCCGTTGATTTGTGTCCGTCTCATTCTCTTACTTAACTTACTTACTTGTCGTTCACAGAACTCGATCAATGATAATGCCAAAATTTATCTTTCCATCTTTCCTGGAGGTTCGAGTCCTCGTGTTCGCAATCGATTCTCCAGGATGTGTGCAATTTGATTCGCTATGATATCGTCGTCGTCGCGTCCATCCGTTCATGCGATGTACGACGTAAGTCGGGGACAATGAAGTTTTTAAAGGGTTACTTTAGAATAAGATACAAAGTTAAGGCCTCCGCGTGTATACTGCATCTCGTAAGATTACGAGTTGTAAGACCTAACTCTTGCGCTTGGTATTCTTCGCCAGAGCGACCAGATCTCCCTTCGATGTGCACGCTATGAGTTGGAGGCTGACTGACCGTGATGCGCATCAGCGGATGATGGATGAGCCTCTCAGCGATGAACTCGACGCTTGAAGATTTCAAGAGCGAACGCCGGATGCAAAGAGTCCTTTGTCAAATTCGTGCAAGCTTCAGCGTTGATAAATTTCGATGAGCGTTGGATGATGGGAAGGAGGAACGTGTCCGACAGCGAGCGCGTGCGACGTGCGAGCAGTGCCGCCGAGCACGCCTCTTCAGTCTTCTCTTCCACGACTCTCATCATCGTCAGCCCCTCTCTCTTCCCCCTCCTCTCTCGTCGCGTCTGTCTCCTCCAACCTCGGTCGTAATCAAATCATTGTAGGAGCATGCAATCGGCGAACAGCAACAAACGAATCGTTGGGATCGTCGTCGTATCTCAGGACCTTCGATGGTTGACATCGACATCGTCGACGATGGGTACTAGAGATGGCGAGGTCGCGAGGTGATCAACGCGAAGGATCCAACTCTCAGAAGGTGCGTGATACGGCTTGAAGCATCTTGACTTATCTGACGACTGCTGGCAGAACGCTACTCGTCCCAACGATAAGACTCTGTGGGCGTTGGGCTCTCAAGCCATCGTCTTAGGACCTTAGGTGCGCGCTCTCGTTGCTGAGCTACTCTCTCGTACAAAGCACACGTCATCTTCGTTCCGTCACTCTCCTCCAGCTTTCTTTCTCTGCGCTGCGCATCTTCGCTTCGGATTCACCCCTCCGTGCCCTCTAGCGTCGGATGCGCGTTCGTAAGGTTTGACCCGTGACTGACGAGCGTCATGCCACTCGGACTTGGTCGAGAGCATCCCTTACATTAAAAATTCCCATGCCAAAGGGCCGGAGGGTGCACTTGCTGAGGCATTCTTGCGCGCAGAGATTCAGGCAGAGAGATGCATTCGTTCTTCGCCATTCTTTCTTTCCATCATCGTCTAATCATTTGTGACAGTTGTCTACATACTCTATTCGGATTTCTGTCATTTTATGCTATGGTGTCTCCGTTGAAGGCTCCTCTAATCTCGCTGATCCCATCTATAGTGCCGAAGGCCCCAATGAACTGTAGCATCCGGAGCAGATTCACTTCCATCAACTCCTCGAACGACGGCGGACTTGTCCTCGTGCGGAATCGTCCAAATCCAATCCCGAAATCCAGACGCCCTCAACGTCATCGGTTAGAATTGAAATCGACATTGGTGCTATCCTGGCGGCGGCGATGTTGGACGTAGGTACGGCGAGATGACGGCGAGACGAAGATAGAGACGTACCAATTTTGAACGAGAGTGAGGGTGTTATCGAGGTGCGTGGCATGGCGACTTGAATGTGTTGGCCTACCTGACGGATGTTGAAGAAGGTCATCTGTTCCGGTTCCGGACATCTCTCAGTGTGTTAGCTCCTCTCCTCTCTCCCGTTTCATCAACCGTTCTTTTTATATCACCCCACATTAATATTGTCATGTCACTTTGCTCCGCGCCTCGCATCAGCATAGTCCTCCGATCCCGCTGAGACGATCCCAGGCTCGAAGGGCTTGATCGACGACAGGGAAAGCTTGCTACTCGTCACACTCGCAGTCTTGCCTTCGATGGAACGGGGTGTGTGTCTGCAAGATCGGAGGAAGTGTATTATAAACGAAGCGAGTCGCGTAGCGGGAGTTTATTCTTCCTCTTTCCACTCCCCCTCTCGGCGTTCTCGTTTTATTTGTGAGCACATCTGCAAGTTTAGTTGATTTGAACTTGAAGGCGAGTTCATCACACAACGCAGAATCCCAGTGCGTCCACCTTCGCCTTTCTGTTTCCTCCATCATCTTTCTCATCTTTTCTTCTTCATCTCAAACCTACTCTCCTCCTCCGATCTCTCGCTGTAACCGACAGGTATCGCCCGATGATAACAGCGCACGCGAAAAAGAGTGCGCCATTCATCATCGTGGCGATCCTCCGTCAGATTACTCGACGAGAGATCGGAACTCGAATGGAGGGATTGAACGGATGCTTCGATGCATTTCTCAGAGTTCGTTGAATTTTATATCCATTTTCACGCTATCGCTGCTCTTCTTCTTTTATCTTCGCTCCTTTTTTGAAGAGTTAAATCTTTCTACACGACCATCCCCATCCCGTCGCATCCCTCCGGTCCCTTACATCTCGACGCCAACAAAAGGGTCCATCCGTCCCGCAAGCGATTCACCAGTTCTTAGTCGTCTCGCGGCGATCGTCCCTTCTTCGTTCGTTATGTACGATGTCGGAGGGTGCGTCCAGGGATGTATCGCACAACAGAGATTCGAGTACTTCGAAGTTCTTGATGACTTTCCGTGTGCGCATTCCTCTTGATTTGATTTTCCGTCGTCCCAGCGCTCGCGAACCCCCCTCATTCTGCATGTCTCACCGCAAGCACTACAGATAAAGAAGCTCTAGACTGTGCGTCGTTTGTGAGTTCTTTTATTTGTTGGGGGGCATTACATTCATGTCGAATGAGAGTACCGCTGTGCGCTGCTGTTGATTGACGGCGGTGACGACTCCGACTCAACGATGTCGGGTTGGCCGTTGTAATTTTCCTCGATTCAGTATCTCGCTCCATGTCCGGAGCTGGTACGCGGACTAGTACTCGCAGCACTTGGACGTGCTCAATCTTCGTTCGCTGTTTTCATTTATCTCTTCATACATCTCCCACGCGCTCGTTTGTTTCTTTTAGGAATTTCTCCTTCTCTGTCGTCATCGCGGATGTGCGGGAATGTAATGACAACAATCCAAGGTCTTTCATTCCATTCCGATTTGTACGTCCAATCTTTATGTTATAGTACGTGTGCAAATACCCGATTAATCAATATACCACTCTTCTCGCTCCTCTGGCAATTTGCCCTGGAACTTGCGAACGGCGAAGGAGCATTGCCCGAGCGAAGGGAAGTGAGGACAACAGGTCTTTCCAAACGAAACTTGACACGTAAATGGCCTTCGTTCTTTCCTCGTTCGACGTATCGAAGTACCACCCACAGATCTCCTCAAAGCGTAGCCTCGCGTTCGATACCAGCTCAAATCAGAACGCTATCCAGTTCGAACTATGGAAACTATACTGTAAAAAAATAAATGAGATATCGTCACATGTTTGGATGAAAATCCGCACATGTTTTGAGCGAATCGGCACATGTGTGAGTATGATATGTTTTTGTGCATGTTGCGAATTTGCACAACTCACTGGCACTTGTAGATAAAATTGCTACAAGTCGATATACCTCCAAATTTACTTGCAAGTCTGCTATTTGGATATAGGAACCAAGTCTACAATACAAATCTAATATTACAATTCTATACAAGACGGACCGTGACATTCTGATTCAGATGTTAAGCTGAGCCTCTGGGCCTCAGGCTCTCCTGTGTCTCCAAGTCCGAGCAAGCTTAACTGCCTCTGGGCCCTATGGGCCCTATGAGTGAGGAGATCAATGTAGTCATTATGTAGATCAAATATTGATAAATTGCCTCCGTCAGTGAAGCAAATGGTATTTCATAAACTACAAAACTGCAATATCTGGCTGAGGCTTT
>KQ086143.1:0-46366 GCA_001020605.1 Schizopora paradoxa | reverse complement strand
TTCTCCCCTATCATTCTGTCTCAATTTTATTATATTTAAATCTGTACATTAAATTGCTTAGATATTTAAATACATCCCCCTCTGCAATATCCCTATTTAAATAGGGACACCTAGATGACTCAGAGATGGTACTTTAAATGATTTTAAAGTCCTTTATAATGACTGGCTGGAAGCAAATGGTTAGTCAGTTTGCCTTGTTTAAATAAATTTATTTAAATAGCGTAGGGGTTGGTGAACCCCTATATTTAAAAAGCGATCCATGAGGTCCCCGGCGCGGATCGAATTGATTTCCTTATCATCGTTTTGGCGATAATAGAAAGAATATCTGGAGAAGGAGAAGAAATGTTCGAGATAAGACTTTGACGACCTGAAATAGTTATCATCAGGTTGTATCTCGAGAGTCCAGTACATCTTGTTTGGAGTTTTCAATGCGCGGCAAAAGTCCCCAGCCGTGTCAACCTGCATTCCAGGAAAGACTGTCTTTAAGCGCTCAACCGTTGGGAGAGACGCCGTTTCGGTACAATTGAAATATCGGGTCATCGCGCGTCCATCCAGAACGAATTCCAGAGTCTCCACACTCGAAAACGCGGAGATCACTTTGAGAATGCGTGGAAATTTCCAATGGTCATTCCTTCTCTTATCCAGCGTGAGCGAGAAATCAGTGACTCCTGCGAAGACCGATGCCAGGCGAAATTCCGGAATGACGTTGTGCGCCTTGAGCACCCTGAGCGAGGGAACTTTCCAACCCCTGTAGAAATGAATGCTTCGAAACTCTGTGTTTGGGTCGTCGTAGTTAAGCACGAGCTCGTTGAGGGAGGGGAAAGACATTGACGCGAATTTCTTCTTAGTATGCATCATCTCGAAGAATTCCACGTCCGAACTTGGGTCTAGGTCGAATCTGAGGGAAAAGATTCTGTCGGATAAGGTAGTGATCCGTCCAACGAATGAGAAAAGGTTCAAATTGCGCTGTTTCCTTTCATCATATCGCCACTTGCAGCCTACAAAAGCTTCGAGGACAGGTCCGGCCACCGCACTCCTCGAGGCGATGATTTTCACATCGGACGTCATGTCGATGTAACGCCATATTCGCGGCAAGCTCAGCGCGACCGCCCGGAATCGTCGAGAGACCTGCGAGACGTTCGAAGGTGTCTTGTAGTCGTATTCGCTACCGGTGGCCTGCGAATAAGGCAGTGCGGCGAATTCAAATATCATGGCGAGGACGTCGTCTGAGAGTAAAGGGAAGTACGATTTGGGCGCAATGACCTTCAGGGTTCTGCGAAGACGTCCGAGTCTATCTTTGACACAGGAAAGAAACGCGTCGAGTGAGCTTTCCATAGCTTCTGCTTGTCGGACGGCTTGCTTCAGCTGCTTCACGCCAGCGTCATCGAGTTCGATAGCAGCATCCCAGTTTCTGTGAGTAATCCCAGTCAGACACACGGTCGAGATAACGAGAAGAGGAGACGCACGAGTTCCACAACCAGGGAAACATATTATCCAATTTTATCTCCACCCGGTCAGAGTTTCGTTTGGTCGCAAACTTCTGAAGCCATGCCAGCGTGTTGGGATCCGGGACAAATTTCGGTGGGATTTTCTTGATCCCGTGTTGGCGTTGTTCGTTGATTCGAATATTTGCATCCCAGTCATATTTGCATCTCTTTCTTGCTGAAGCCATTGTAAATATGTGTTAAAGGGGTTTGAATGTCGATAGAGATGATCGTGGTTCGAGAGAAGGTGAGTTGCGGTGACGGCCACTGGCTCGATCGAACTCTTTAGGGCAGGTCGCAACGCGACGGCTCCAAAATAATCAGCTAAAATTAGTTAGTTCTACAAGCGCAAGAGATTTGAAGTTATAAATCGAATCCATCTACACAGCAAGTTCGAAAAATCAAGATATACAAGGCAATACTAGCTCAGAGCATCCAGGGAAGATCTTCAGGCGAGTCCAATTCAACCTCAGAACCCTCTAGAACGAGATGTGGATTGCCAACTCCCAGCTCCTCGTCAAATCCTTTATCCAAATCCTTGACCATCGTCTGCAACTTTCCTTTGCAATCCAAGAGCTCGAAGCGACGAAGCTGCTCTGTCACCGCATTATACGTGACTGTCAATCTCTCCAAAGTTTGAGGTATCATTAATACACTCCTTAGACCATCACAGTCTCCTCGCAGGAAGTCGCCATAGATGACTAGGTCCACTTCCTTTAGGTTGGCGAACCGCTTGTGGGATGGGGCAAAAGTTTCGTCGAGCTTCCCGGCCGCGAAGAATCTTGGGAAACAGAAGAAAGATCCGAAGCCCCATTCCGATAGTCTTTCATTCTTTTCGTCCGGTTCTATTTCAATATGCCAGCGCGACAAGTTTTGCATCGTCAAGGCGGCGCAGAACTCCCCTGCAGTGCGGACCAACATGTCGGGGAACGCAGTTTTGAGATATTCGACCTTCGGAAGAGTCGCCGTTTCCTTGCAGCTGAAAGACTTTGTCATCACACGCCCGTGCAGGATGATTTCGAGTGTCCTCACGCTCGAAAGCGGGGCGAGCAGTTTGACGATCCGGGGAAATTTCCATGTGTCGCTCCTTTGTCTGTCAAGCGTGATTGAAAACTCCGTCAATCTCCCGTAAACTGATGAAAGAATCTCTGGTATAACGTTGCGAATCTTGAGCACCTTAAGCGAAGGGGTACTCCAGTTTCTGTAGAAGTGGATACTCCGAAACTCCATATCCAGGTTTTCGTAGTTGAGCACGAGTTCATTGAGGGAAGGGAAGTCGAGGTACGCGAGCTTTTTCGCGTCACGCATCTTCTCGAAGAAGCCCTCATCAAACTCAGGTGAGAGGTCGAAACGGAGGACGGTGATTCTGTCGGAAATAGTAGAGATTCGTCCCATAAACGAGAAAATCTCGGTGCAGCGCTGTTCGTCGTCCTCATCGCATCTACATTCCCTCGTGCTCCCGACAAGGGCTTCGAGAATAGGTCCTGCAACCGCGCTTCTCGAAGCAATGAGCCCGACGTCAGAATTAATGCCGATGTATCGCCAAATACGGGGCAGGCCCAACGCGACCGCTCGAAACCTTCGCGAGACCTGTGCGATATTCGACGGTGTTTTGTTCTCATATTCATCGCCAGTCGCCTGAGAGTATGGCATGGAAGCGAACTCAAATATTAGGGCGAGCACGTCGTCCGAAAGGAGGGGAAAATACGACTTGGGGGCGATATCCTTCAACGTTCTCCGGAGACGTCTCAGGCGATCCTTGACACAAGTGAGAAACGCGCTCAAAGAGCTCTCCATAGCTTCTGCGTACCGCACCGCCTGCTTCAATTGCTTTACTCCCGCGTCGTCAAGGTCGATGGACAAATCCCAGTCACTGGTTTCGTGTCAGTTGATAAAATCAAAAGTAGGACGTATGTAAAGATAAGAGACGTACTATGTCCATAACCATGGAACCGCCTGCTGAATAGAATCAGCACGAGCCGTCCGTTTCTTCAGGAACTTTTGAAGCCATGCCAGCGTCGCGGGCTCGCCATCGAACTCCGGTGGGACCTCCTGTACTCCGGATTGTCTTTGCTCCTTGCTTCGTACATCCGCGTTCCAGTCGAATTTGCACCTTTTGTTGGTTGCTCCCATATCGACTCAAGACGCAAGGTGCTGTAGTTTGAGCTTTGACGCGTTGACGACGACGAAAAAATTGGTGGACACTTCAGGAATCGAACTTTGAGAGAGCATGATCGTGTACACTTTAGGGCCGGTCGTTACGTGCGTCTCTTTGAGGTGTCCGGGAAACCGTTCGCATTCTACAATTTACAAGGAACAAAAGTCCTGTATAATGTACACATATCATGCTAGAACGTACAAACAAATTTTCAAACAGTACCATTGAGCCTTGCAGCCCCTTGCTGCAAAGCCAACATCGGTCGTGACAGGAGGGAAGCTGCGTGGGAACCCGACGCGCGTCTCCGACCTTTCAAGTTTCTTTGCAGCGACGAGCAACTCGTCTCTTGCCTGCAGCTCAAAGTCAGGTGGATATCAATACAGCTGATTGAATCTGATTCTGTGTCAGAAATTGCTCATTGATGGACCTAAAGGCGAGCCATGGCTGAAACCCTAATTCCATTCGCTGACTTGAACTCAGGCGACTTGTCGCGAACGTTTCCGAACCAGAAATGCTCTGGAATGCCATCGGATGTGTTGTCGGCGAGATCTCTGTGGTCGCAGTGCTCTATCGTTGCATAGGAACTAGTCCAGGAACTGTGGAAAACTTTAGTGAGCTCTTGACGTCAAATTTCAGCCGAGCGCCATCGAAGCAAATTTACAGGATAGTATCCGCGTACCTCGTCACTTTGGGTCCTTCGTGGACCATCGTTGGATCTCTCGACTCGTCGGGAACGCGTGGGGAACACGGTCGAACGTTTGAAGAAACTCGCCTCTCGCCTGCTTCTCAATGGTTGCAAACTCATGGCAAAACCCTCCGAGCCGTCGTGACCTATGGGTTTACGTCCGAAGGGCTTCCTCGTTCACCCTCCTCCAAACGCCCTAGCCCCCAAAGCCAGTCGTTCCGCATTGGCGAGGCACTTCCATCGTGATGCGCTTCTGACAGCCCAATAGCACTGAACCTACGGAATTCGGCGACGAAGATGGATGCTGGCGAAGGAATGAATCAACGCACTTCTGGCGGTGGGATCGTGCCCTTGTCTCCTCTCCCCGTCCCATCTTCATCTCACCGCCTTCCGATGCAACAACTGTATACAACCCGAACTGCTGCCACTGTCGATGTCGTGTGTGCACGTTCGTATGATGGGATTCATATTCGCCATATAGCATCAGTCTGTATTCTCTTGCTCGCGTTTCGGAGTCCGTCGGCCGAGGGCGTACGCAGGATGCTTGTCCCGGAAGAAAAACATACTGGGCACCCCGTCGGCATGACCGCATCCATTCTATAGGTCGTAAGGCACCGTACCCCTCTCCGTCTACTGTAGCCCGAATGTCATAGGGGGACGAGGCCAAAGGGAAAGCGAAAACTCCGAAAGGATTGGATTGGATTTCATCGAAGAAAGCGAGGATCCTCCTTCCGAGGTGAAATGAATATTTTACAAGAAGAGAAGAGATCGGGTAAGTACAGCCTATACAGATCTTTCGTTCGTGTCATCTGATATCGAAGAACTTCTAACTGCTACGGTCTCCGCTGAAACGTGTGGAATTTCGCATCGCAGTTGCCAACAGAGCCAGTCCAGTGAACTGAACTCACTCACGGGCGTGCCCCCTAATACGCGCGATCGGGCGAGTGAAATGCGAACGCGATCAGGGAGCAAGATTCAATTGGCTCGACCCTTTCGACGGAATCCAGTCGGGATATGGCGCCAGGATGATCCCTCCTAGATGCAGCATTTCCTTCCGTCCAGAGCATCACGAGTGAGAACGTGCCTCGACTCCCCCAACGTGACTCTCCCAGTCCCAAGCGCTGCACGAGCGGTACTCAATCATTCCTGCGTTCCGACGTTCTTCGTTTGACCTTTTCCCTGGGGGAATGACGCTGTTTTGGCATTCGCATTTCAATGTTGTTCCGCCGGGCGGAGCCCCAAATCGCATTTGGGCTATAAAGAGCGGTTCGCCATCGTTCTTCATAAAGTCGCCTGCGAATGAACGTCCTCTTCTCTCTTACCACCCACCGCACCTTTCCCCCCTCGTCCTCGACACCGAAAACACAGCGGAAAATGACGACCGAGGGCCCATCGGCGCGCAAGAGCAGCATCGCCAGCCAGATTACCGCACTGGGCAATCGGTTGACACGGGCGATGAGCAAGGGCAGCTCCGAGGCCGACAACGACCGACGGCCAGCCTCCACCGACGACCTCCACAACGTCGTCCGCTCTGACTCGTTCAGCGAGAAATACACGGCATCCGACCGCGCACTCATCCGTAAGTTCCTTCCAGCACAGCCTCTGGCATCTTCGAGAAAGAAGCGGGCGTCGATCACATATAAAGGGAGGGGCGACTCGAGGGGCAGATAAGGACTGCACACACTCTCGGACCCTCTGCGATAAGACCCAACACACCTTCTCGGGATTCCCTATTTCGTCCCATCTCTGCCGTAATTCATCGAGCAATTCTGACGTACCATCATCCCATCTCCTTTGCTGCTTTGCTGCTGCCCCTGTCCCTCCGTCCTCTATCAGCTACCACCATGTCAGACACCACAAGCACCACCACACGCTCTCGCTCGCGCGGCCGTGAACTCGTATGTTATCACCTTTTCTCGCATGAAAACATATCTAATCTGACATCGGATCTAGTACTCTACTGGCCGTGGCGGCGCAGGCAACATCCATCGCTCCGACTCGCAGGGCGGCTCTCCCCGCTCTCGCGTCATCGACGAAGACGCAGGCTCGCCCAACCGTGGTCGCGAGCCCCCTGTGCACGTCGACCACATCACCCACACCGGTCGCGGCGGCGCAGGCAATGTGAGGAGCCCGTCGCGCGAGCCACGGGACTTTGGTGAGTACGAGCTCGTTGTGACGCCAGGCTCGGTCCGATTTCGAATGCGCCGCTGGGACTTGGTTCCGGTCGGGTGTTCGCGCGTCGGACTTGGTCGGATTTGTAATTCGTTCATTCTGACTATTTTCTGTTTTTTGTTGTAGTTGCTGAAGCTGCTCAGGCGGACTACGAGCACAAAGTTGTCGAAAATGCCGATGCAAAGCCTCACGCTGTGGTATGTCTAAAATTTACCTCCGAATTTGCCCTTTACTCACATCTGCGTCATCTTCCAGTCCGTTGGCCGAGGCGGCGCAGGAAACATCCAGACACCTCCCCGTTCTCGCTCTCGCGATGTCAACGCAGACCAACCACGCTCGCATAGTCGTGGAAGAGGTGAGACTCCATCTGGTATTCTTCCACGCGGTCCTCAGAGACTCATCTGTTGTGTTAGGTCTTCAATCCACCGGCCGCGGCGGCGCTGGTAATATTACATCTGGCGCCGGAGAAATTACAAAGCTTGAGGAGGAAGAGGACCTCGAGCGCGCGAATCATCACCACCAAGAGGGAATGTGAGTCAAGTACGGTTAAGATTTTGGAGTTCTTGAGACTGACTTTTGTTGTCTCTTTCAGTCACTCGACCGGCCGAGGCGGTCTTGCGAACCTCACCGACAAGCCAACCCCCTACGAGACTTCCCCGCCGCCATACCCTCATAGCCCTGCGCACCAGCAGGAGTACTTCTCGTCCGGACGGGGCGGCGCGGGTAACATTCGCTCTCGCTCAGCATCTCGCGACGTAGAGAAGCAACAACATACCCATGGACACTCGCACCTGCACAACCTTGTCGAGAAGGCGAAGCACCTCGCTTGATTAACGATCTCGGTCACCGTTCACGATATCACGTACTCTACTTCGCGGTCCATCTTCGAGTTGTCCACGATTTTGCCGTATACCTCAATCACAAATTAAAACGATCCATAGCTTCGGTTTCATGTCATTGTAACAGTACTTTTCATTAATCTCTCATTCTCATCCTGTGTACTTGTGGATCTTACTTTTCTACAGTTATCTCTTCTTCCAGGGCGAAGGCCCTCGTTTTACATCGTACATGGCTGCATACTATCATGTAAATTATTTGGACCTCCTGCTTCGACTTCAATGTATAATCGTCATAATCTTTCATCCAGTTGATCTTCTGCATATTCGTCCTTGATGCGGAATTGGATGTCGTCGAAGATAAGGTTTGAAGAGCATGGGCTGGACGGGAATTGGTGAGGCGAAAGAAAGATAGAATCCAACGACTACGATAGACTTCGCATCACACTCGGTGCTCTAGGCATCGCTCCCGGAGCTAGAATACGTCGCGCCAGGCCAACGACTTCTAAAGAACTGTGGGCAAAGATAATTAGGAGAACCTTTCGAAAGAGAAGATCGTGTTTAGAAGCTCCCTGCTTATATGTTTTGCCTTTTCGCCGATGCCGTTATTATAATAAGACCTAATCAAATGTTCTTCTCCACTCGGGAAAATCTGTATACTGGAACAAATATGAATACACGACGATACATGCGCGGCTAGCAGTTTAGCATACAAAAAGCACTGTCCGATTGAGATAGAGCAGAACGCCAGAAGAGAAATTGTATATAAAAACACTTTAGCGAAACAGACGTGAAAAGGGTAAGGAAGAGAAAAGACTCAGATATGTATGAGGATCAGTATGAACTCTTCTCAGTCTCGTTCACCCCATATTTCCGTGCACGAGCACGTCCCATGCCCGTTTGCTCTGCAATGTCGCAAGGTACGCCGCTACCTTCTCTTTCTGCTCTTTCTCTTCTGCGTTCTTTCGTCGTTTCTCATCTTTAATTTTCTTCACCCGCGCTTCCGCTTCTGCGGTCGTCATCCCGTGAACGTTCGATGTTGTCAGAATCGGCGACGCGCTGTGATTACCTGACTCATGGTCGGAACCTGAAGACGCCTCGGAGTCGAAGGAGGACTGGGAATGCGAGCGCTAATAAGGAGGAATAAGGCGCATGTGGAGTTCGAATTAATATGAGACGTACTGAATATGATAAGCTTGGTCTCAAATCTGACGATGTTGGTGGCGACGAAGACATGTCTTTCGTTTCGTGACTTTCGAAGTCGTGTGGGGTGTGAAGATGTGATGGAATGTGGGGTGTATGCGCATGACTATGGCCATCCTGCGGTTGAGGTGAATATGGATACGGATGTACGAGACCAGGCCCGAAGTGCGCTGGATTTGGGCTGGCGGTACCCGACGACGTTCGAGACGATACAGAGCGTTTCTGTAAATTTCCAATCCCATGTAACGACCATTGGGGGCGACGAAGACCAGAACAGACAGTTAGATAAGAAAGTCGGAAGAATGAAGCACGGAAGTCCGCGCTTCATAGAAAGGAAAGTGAGCTGACGGGGTTGAGGATGCTCCCAAGCGCCATCCGTAATCCATGGACGTCCCGATCGTGATCGCCCGTCGACGGCCTGTCTTTGTGCATCGGCTGATGCTGGTGATGCTGATGTGCAGATGGATGCGGTTCTGAAGGCGCGTTCGCCTGATACATCAAACACAAGCGTTTATCAACCATCTTTTCCGAAGACGAATGCACAGCACGCACCATTGGATCCAGTGCTCCGCTCGACAGGAGCTAACGACGAGGTACGAAGGCAAGAAACGACACGACAGCAAGCAGCAAAGTGGGAGAGCTGTTCCGCAGCCAACCCGATGGCGAGCACACCGGCACACTCTGTCAGCAATATTAAAACACGCACACGCGCGCCGATTGGCATACGCACCAGCAAAGCGCGTTCAAAGGCACCGACCGACCGTCTCCCGCTGATTCACCGAGTTCTGTTTCTTCCCGTTCGCGGCGATTTCGAGATGAATCTAATCTCTCGAGTTCGATGAAGCTAATATATACGACCCTCTGGTGAAAGAATCGGAGAGATAGGAAAGTGAGGAGGGAAAGAGAAGGAAGTTTGTCGTGGTGGTAAGAGGTCAAGTGAACGCCATCCTCATCCGGCCCACCCCGTGTTTCCACGACCCTGCCATGTGGGGAAATTAGCCTTTTGCGGCAATTTCCGAGTTCGCGAGAGCTTTTCTCGCTTCTGCTTCAAGTTTTCGTTTCAGAAAATTTTACATCCGAGTCGTTCCTTCCGTATATCGAGATCAAGGACATGGGATTCGAATCGTGCTATGTCGCAGAGAAGAAACCTGTTTTTGGTGGAGAACTGCACTGGGAACAATAACGACCCTCCCCCCGAGCAAAAGTGTGGCAAAACGGAAGATAAAAGGTAAATACTTGTCAAATCAATACATTTGACGGTCAAAAGACGAGCAAGATTTTAACCCGTACCTTTTGCCTAACATTTTGCATAGTTCAAGGGTCGCTTTTGCTCCCAGTGCTGGCATTCGAGTCGCTAGCATGGCTCGACGCGTTCGCCTCCAAACGAACCCGTGGGCCGTGGCGACGACGCGTCCTTCAAGCACCTGGAGAAGGCTTTTCCTTGGTTATTCAACCCGTGCGTACCTGCTCTGCTCTGGTGAAATGTTAAATTACTGAACTACATCCAGGTCCTGGTGCAATGCCGGCGTCAGAGAAGACCTCGAAGGATTGAAGAGCGCCGTGCGAGACGCGAAGTCCATCGTGCATTCCTTGGATTCTTTCTACCGTGCCACCAAATCCCGTTCATCCCTCCTTCAGACCCGCTTGTACGAAGCTTCAACTAAGAAGTACTTCCCCCTCCTCACCGACAATATCTTAGCCTTAATCTTCGAGTATGCGACCCTTCCAAACGCAAAGGAGGCCTCCGAAGGCGAATGCGACTTCAAAATCGCAGGTCGCATCTCTCTCGTCTCCCGCCAGTTTAGAAAGGTCGCACTGCGCGTGCCTAGACTCTGGAGGTCCATCCATTCCTCGCAAAGCGCGTCGGACGAGGAGTTGTTTCTCTCGAGGACTGCCGGGGCGGGTCCCATCCTCGAGGTTCATTTGGATAGCCAAGGAAAGGGAAGGTGGCAGCGCATGCGCGATAGGATCCTCCTTCGCGTATGCGACGACTTAACATTTGCATCCCGCATCACTTGCCTCCGTTTCGATTTCTGTCGAACTCGATGCTACTACGAAGTCCAGGAGTTCGCCAACGAGAAATGTTTCGAGAATATGTCCTTTCCTTCCTTATACGAACTCTCCATAACATACGACTACGGAAGGACGGCAGAAGACATTCAGTTCTGCCGGGGCTGGAAGATGACTTCACTGAAGCTCCTAAGAGCTCGAAATGTCATCCCGGATATCCAGAAAACAATACTTTCCGGGGTTATCGATTGCTTTCTGCACTTCGAAGCGGACGAAGATGACTCAGAGCACTGTTGGAAGTACAACGAAATTTTCGCGTTTATCCAGTTACTGAATGGGACGAAAAGTTTGGATATGACTTTGCATGGCAATGCATTCAAGAATGAAAGTCGAAATTACTCATGTAAAAAACATGTAGCAAGTCAGACCACCGAACACCTCAGAACCGCACTTCCAGGAACGGAAGATTCCCTCATCGACGTGGTTCTCAAGTCTTTCTCCGCCCCGAACAAAAAGACATGGACTCTTGAAATAGATTCAGACGATACGCCCCTTGAACATGTCTTTGCACAACTTGAACTTTCCCCGGGTCGTAAAGTCGGCAGTATGTATTCACAATAGTGCTCTTATATAACTCTTTCTAACACACCTTCTTGCTAGAGCTGAATGAATCTGGTCCCCATAGCTTACAGGAGTTCAACATCGTCTTTCTGGAGAACTCGGAGTCTGGCGGTCTAGACTGCGAGCAACTTCGGCAGATATCTGGACGCGTTGACAGTCTTGAGAAGTTTTCGGTGACGTACGCGACAAGCCAGAAGTTCGAGTTCGAAAATTGTAAAGGGAGGTTTCAAGAGGTTATGGATCACTTGGAGAAGGAAGCTAGCGCGGCGGCGCCAGCCTCGTGCTTTGTCCTCGACAAATCGGAGCTTTTGAAATTTACGAAGGCCGAACTGTGGATATGCTCTACACTGGCGGTCTCAAAGAAGGTACTTCGCGATCTCATATTATGGCTAGTTGTCGAAACTGATTTGTTTTTCTACTGGTAGTAGGACTGCGAAATTAAATGATTCGTGATGATACCATGATACCCATTACAATATTTATCTTGCAATTTATTCGTTCAGTTATGTACATATAGCACATCCCATTGTGTTCGTTTCCATGTTCGACGTACTTGATCATAATTTCAGAGTTGTCGTGACGCTCGGGTGTCTTGTCTTCTATTGTTTGTACGAAACAAACAACGTCCTCGAAGTGGCACGAGCTTTCATCGCGAAAGACGGCGATCATCTCAACTTCTTTGACTCGTCCTTCAATTGAAGGGTATCACGATCCATTCAGACAATTAATCACTCTCAACATAGCCTCGAAACGGGCAGGCTTGAAGCTTGCAATACGGATGACGAGGAGGAAATGTCTGCCGGACGGACACGACTTGTCCAACACTTCAGGCCGTCAAAACTCATCTTCCTAACCCACGATCTGGCTTCGCGATGGCAGACATACAACGAATTAGGAGCTGCATTCGTCGCTATGACTTCGAAGAAGTCGCCGGGAGAACAATGTAGAGATGGGCGGATAGATGTACGCGTGCACAAGGCGTGGGCGGGTGATTGCCTTACAATTGTCCTAGCAATCGCTTTGCCCTATTCGAAAGGCCTGCCGACGAGCTTGCGTGTGTCTTTCGGCCGGGCAGGAGGCGGAAGTTGACTGGTAGATCAATAGCATCTGGTTGTGGCATATAAGACTCGTGCGTTCTACTTTTCTTCAGCATTGAGCTGCGACGCGCTGATCAACTCCCATCTCTACTCGATTCTAGACAAAGAAAGATAAACGATGTCTCTCTTTACTCCCGCTCCTGAACCTCCGACTAAGCTTGGTCGGTATCGCCAGCTGAGCCCGAATGCAGGTGTGCACGTCTCGCCGCTGTGCCTCGGCGCGATGAGCATCGGCGACAAGTGGACTGGAGTGCTTGGATCGATGGACAAGGAGTCGTCGTTCAAGCTTCTCGATGCGTACTACGACGCAGGCGGGAACTTCATCGATACAGCGAGCAACTAGTATGTGACTCTGAGTCTGTGCGACTGGAATGGCAGCTCATGTATCACGTTACATAGTCAAGACGAGACGTCTGAAGCGTTCATCGGCGAGTGGATGGAATCGCGGGGCATTCGTGATCAGATAGTCCTCGCCACGAAGGTACGTTGTCCGACCTTCATTTATCTTCGAACGCTCATGTATTATGACTCGAAGTACACTACGAATTACAAACGAGGCCAGGACAACATCAAAATCAAAGCAAATTACGTTGGAAACAATCTCAAATGCATGCACGTATCTGTTGAAGCGAGCTTGAAGAAGCTGCGAACAAACTACATCGATCTTCTGTATGTGCACTGGTGGGATTACGAAACGTCTGTCGACGAGGTTATGAACGGTCTTCATAACCTCGTCACTCAAGGAAAGGTCTTGTACCTTGTGAGTTAATATTGATATCGATTTATTCACCAAATACTAACTCCTTTTACAGGGCATATCTGACGCTCCAGCGTGGGTTGTCGCGCAAGCGAATACCTACGCAAAGATGGCTGGGAAGACACCGTTCGTTGTCTACCAGGGCATGTGGAACGTCATGGCACGCGACTTAGAACGCGACATTATCCCTATGTGTCGCTCTTTCGGTGAGTGTTCATTACCTCTCAGATACCCTGCATACGATACGCCGTGATTGACAATCTCACTCGTAGGTCTCGGTATCGCACCTTGGAACGTAGTTGGCGGCGGGCGCCTGCGCACCGATGAGGAAGAGGAGCGCCGCCGCCAGACCGGTGAAAAGGGACGCGCCATGATGGGCCCCCAGTGGGAGCGCACCGAGGACGAGAAGAAGGTGTCGCGCGCACTCGAGAAGATCGCAAAGGAGGTCGGCACGCAGCACATCACCGCCGTCGCAATCGCATACGTGATGCAGAAGACGACGCACGTCTTCCCCATCATCGGCGGGCGCAAGGTCGAGCACTTGATGGCGAATATCGAGGGGCTGAGCATCGCGCTGAGTGACGAGCAGATTAAGGAGCTGGAGGCGGTCATTCCATTCTCGCCTGGGTTCCCTTTTAATTTCTTCGTGAGCTCAAATGGTGCACTATTTAATAGGGCCAGCGCTGAATATTCTTCTATAGGGAGATGGAACGTACATCACGCCGACTGGGCTTGGAAACGCGGCGTGCATTGACAAGCAACCGGCCCTACAGCCCATCCGCCCCAAAGCATAGTGATCTCATATCAAATGCTTTCATGGGTAAAGCCGCAAAAGCGAAGTCCACTTCGAATGGAATAATGTGAAGATAAAAGAAGTCTCGTTGAGAATAAATCGTGATGCCAATTCTAGACGTACCATCCGACGTCTTCAAGTTCAGCTCGATAAATCAAGCCGGCTCAGCATGTTACAGCATTCGTAGGAAGAGGAAAGAGAAGCTCAAAGGTCAATCGAAAATGAAGCAACTCACCCCCTTAGTGATTCTCTGCTCTCCAATGTCCAAGGTTTTTCAGTCTATGTGAGATCGAGATTAGCTGCTTTTATATTCTCATGCCATCCAGGACCTATATATAATTTCGCGCCGATCACAGATCGCCAGATTCGTCTGACGCATGCATTTGTAGGAGCTCTTGTCGCTTGGTCAGAGAACACGCGCGTCGCATCGACGCCGGCATCCTCTCGACACGAGTTCAAGGATGTTCGTGCTTGGGCGTAGTCTTATAAAAATGAAAGAGATATCCAACCCATCGTAAGTGGTTTTTACGACTCCGCGACGTCCGCGAAGCGAAGGCTTGACTGACGCGCGTCCCGTAGCCAGGTGCTTACAAACCTTGAAAATCACCCACCGCCACCGAACCGCCCGTGCGTCGACGAGCATTGTCGCTGCTTGGCATGCGTAGCAAGTGTATTGATGGCCGAAAGGAAGACAAAATGAACGAAGAGAAAGAGATTTATCGCCAAAGAATCTGTATGAAGACTACGAGTTGAGGTGCCTATCGACGCGGGAAAGAGGTGATCGTGAGTTCGTTTGTCGTTTGTATTATTATCCGATTGTCTCACTAGAACTGCATCTACCAGTGAGCATTCATCGCGTCTCCGTATAGGTGTGGATGATAGGTCAGCAGGACGTCTGCCGTGCAGGTTGCGCGTCCGACGCGACTGCGGCTTGTAGACGATCTGCTATTTAAGACATCGTACGTTCGTCCTTGTCTAGCATCACTCACTCTTCAACTCATTTCATTCTCATATCTCACTCTCAACAAAGAAAAAGAAATATGTCGCTTTGGACTCCAGCCCCCGAACCTCCCACTAAGCTCGGTCGTTACCGACAACTCAGCGCGAACGCTGGCGTGCATGTCTCGCCGCTATGCCTCGGCGCCATGAGTATCGGTGACAAGTGGAACGACTACATGGGCTCGATGGACAAAGAGGCGTCGTTCAAACTCCTCGACGCGTTTTACAACGCAGGCGGGAACTTCATTGATACCGCAAACAACTAGTGAGTAATATAAATTTCAATTTTGCTCGACGATCCTAACTACATCTGCGCGCATATAGCCAAGATGAGACATCTGAAGCGTTTGTTGGTGAATGGATGGAATCTCGCGGAAATCGCGACCAGATAGTCATTGCCACGAAGGTTTGTCGACTTTATAACTGTCTTCACGCCCTTTACTGACGAGTAACATTACATTTGCGATAGTACACAACCAATTTCAAGCGCGGCCAGGACAATGTTAAGATCAAAGCGAACTACACCGGGAACAACGTAAAGTCTCTGCACGTTTCAGTAGAAGCGAGTCTGAAGAAGTTGCGCACCAATTACATCGACCTACTTTACGTGCATTGGTGGGACTGGGAGACGTCTGTCGAGGAGGTCATGAACAGTCTGCACAACCTTGTCACGCAAGGCAAGGTGCTATATCTCGTATGTGATTCGTCCCCAATCCTTGTTCTGTATCATGACTCTTTCTTCTCGTAGGGAATTTCCGACACCCCAGCTTGGATCGTCTCGCAGGCGAATACCTACGCGAAGATGGCTGGCAAGACGCCGTTTGTTGTCTACCAAGGAATGTGGAATGTTATGGCTCGCGATCTTGAACGCGATGTTATTCCAATGTGTCGATCTTTGGGTAAGTAATCTCCAAAGCAAAAAGATAATTATCTCTTATCACGATACTGCAGGACTTGCCATCGCTCCTTGGAACGTGGTCGGCGGCGGGCGCCTGCGCACCGACGAAGAGGAGGAACGCCGCCGCCAGTCCGGCGAAAAGGGCCGTACTATGCTGAGTCCCAACTGGGAGCGAACTGAGAGCGAAAAGAAGATCTCTCGCGCCCTCGAAAAGATTGGGAAGGAGGTTGGGACGGAACATATCACTGCTGTCGCAATCGCATACGTGATGCAAAAGACGACGCACGTCTTCCCGATTATTGGCGGGCGCAAGGTCGAGCATCTGTTAGCGAACATCGAGGCGCTCAGCATCTCGCTCAGTGATGAGCAGATTAAGGAGCTCGAAGCTGTCATTCCATTTGACTCTGGCTTCCCTCATAATTTCATCGTGCGTTCATTTTACTTATATTACTGCGAGGATTATTACTTACATTTCATCGCGAATAATAGGGCGATGGTACCTTCTCGCCGCCATTTGGTCTTCCCAACGCAGCGGTCATGGATAAGCAACCTCTCTTGCAACCGATTCGCCCCTCGAAGGCTTAAAGACCGAGCATCTACGCCTCTCGCGGCCCAAGATGCGGGTTAAGCTCTTGAAGCTTCTCCTTGCCCTACCAGATGACTTATGTGACGATACAAGCTTGAGCAATTTCGTCGAGAATATAGATTATGATGTTTCTCTTAGACGTGCAACCGGTATTCGACTCGGAGTGCTCTTTGATTCGGACATTCCCCTCAAAGCAACACTCGGTATATATGTGACTTTTTACACTCTAGAGTTTAAAGTAGATGTGGGTCCGAAGTTAAATACTTTGCCAACCGTAAGTCATTCGGAACCGGAACCTTTACTTTACGCCGATCACTGATCGACAGTTTCGTCAGGCTGTGTCGAGGACTCGAGGTCAGCATTCTTTCGAGGATATTTACACCTGCGCGCCCCAGTTGCAGAGGATGAGTGGACAATTCAGTTTATCGTAAGTGTCTTTACGACTCCGTGACGTCCGCTGTTCGACTCCGCCACCTCCGCGAAACGACCACCCCGCCAAGTCCTCGCGAAGCAGACTCGACTAATGGGCGTCGCGCTTCCAGTGAATATTCATTGGATCTGTACAGGTAAAAATTATCAGTCAGCACAATTTTTGCGGTGTGGGTTGCGTGTACATCAACTGGGGCCAGTCGCGCTATTTAAGTTCGTGTTCGTTCGTAAAACTCTCCTGGCATCGAACATCCCTTCCACTCATCATAGTTCACTTCCATTCCTCAATTCCAAAAGAGAGATGTCTCTTTTCACGCCCGCTCCTGAACCCCCTACTAGGCTTGGCCGATACCGTCAACTCAGTCCGAGCGCTGGTGTGCACGTCTCACCGCTATGCCTTGGCGGGGCGAGCATCGGTGACAAGTGGAGCGGAGTCTTGGGATCTATGGACAAGGAGTCGTCATTCAAGCTCCTCGATGCGTATTACAACGCGGGGGGAAACTTCATCGACACTGCGTGTAATTAGTGAGCATTCCAAGTTTTCATGTTCATTATATTTTCGTACTAAAGACGCGCATATAGTCAGGATGAATCTTCCGAAGCATTCATTGGCGAGTGGATGGAATCTCGCGGAAATCGCGACCAGATAGTCGTCGCTACGAAGGTTTGTCAAATTCAGTAATAGTCTTGATATTAATCACTGACGAATTTGCAATAGTATACCACCAATTTCAAGCGCGGCCAGGACAACGTAAAAATCAAAGCGAACTACACTGGAAATAATTTGAAGTCCATGCACGTTGCGGTTGAAGCAAGCTTGAAGAAGCTGCGCACGAACTACATTGACATATTTTACGTGCACTGGTGGGACTATGAGACATCCGTTGAGGAGGTCATGAATGGTTTGCACAATCTTGTTACTCAAGGAAAGGTGCTGTACCTTGTATGTAGCCGATTGCATGCCTCTTTCTTCCTCTTTATTAAGCTCCCTTTTTCATAGGGCATATCTGACTCCCCAGCTTGGGTCGTTGCGCAGGCGAACACCTATGCGAAGATGGCTGGGAAGACACCATTCGTTGTCTACCAAGGAATGTGGAACGTTATGTCCCGGGATCTCGAACGCGACGTTATTCCGATGTGTCGATCACTAGGTGAGCTATTATCCATTTGAATGAAGTAAACTTTTCATCGAAGTATCTCAGGACTCGCTATCGCACCTTGGAACGTCGTCGGCGCCGGGCGCCTGCGTACCGACGAAGAAGAGGAGCGCCGCCGTCAAACTGGAGAGAAAGGTCGTACTGCTTTTGGGCCTGAATGGGAGCGCACCGAGGATGAGAAGAAGATGTCGCGCGCCCTCGAGAAGATTGCAAAAGAAGTGGGGACACAATACGTCACTGCTGTTGCCATCGCGTATGTGATGCAAAAGACGACCCATGTATTTCCGATTATTGGGGGCCGAAAAGTCGAGCACTTGATGGCGAATATTGAGGCGCTCAACATCGCGCTGAGTGAGGAACAGATCAAGGAACTTGAGGCCTTCATCCCCTTCAACTCGGGCTTCCCTCATAACTTCATCGTGAGCTTTCCACTTGGATGTTCTTGAAAAGACTATGGCTTACATTTTTTAAAAATCAGGGTGACGGGACCTTCTCCCCTTCATTCGGCCTTTTGAACGCTGCGGTCATGGACAGGCAACCTCTCTTGCAACCAATACGCCCCAAGAAAGCATGAGAAATACGACCTGAAATCATTTGTAAATAAGAGGCGCGAAGAGGTGATCAGACGTGGAATGTATATCGGCTGAATTGTCCTTTGATACCTTGAAGCAAAGTGAGGGAAAGACGCGGATCGCCCTCTGCTTCGCTCGTAGAATCCGAAGTCACGGTGGCGATGCCTTCCATGTCAAAGACATTAATGTTCTGTCGGAAGAGCTTCGCGTGTAAAAATTGCATAAATTTCGAGGTCGGAGCTGATATACGTAAGAGCGATCATTAAGAGCTTCGAAGGAGTAGAATTTCAATGATAATGCGATAGACGACATGGTGAACAATGGGCTCACCTTTGGACCTTCGGCGGCACAAAATCGCAAGCTGCAAGCCTGCGACGCCTCTCTATTGGTCTCTAAAGCTTCGAGATTAAGAAATCACTGTATGACTCATTTTTGGAATGAAAAAGTATTTCGCCATAAGTCGTAGCTCTCACTTTAAGTCAGAGAAGTGGTGAGTTTGCAGGCCTCTTCGACGTCGTGGTAGCCGAACAACCTTTGAAGCCACTTGTTTGAAGCAGGTCTGTGCGCATTTCAAAGGGACATACACAGCCATCATGATGAGTCGCCGTCCAAGTTCTCCTCCTGCTCTCTCAGCTCTGAGCATCTACCGTCGCCGTAATCCGCAACATCTCTTCTTCGGCATAAAAAATGCGGACGAGTTATCTTCCTCCGATCCATAATCTATCGTATTTCGATTCAAACATCATTCGATGAACCCAAGCATTTTCGATGCCACTGTGAGGCACAGGTCGTCGTCAGGATAGTCAACAAGATTGGGCGGCAGCCTGTCCTTGGTGATTTGCTCAATTGTTCTTGTCGTGATTGTATATCTCCATGAACTGACCTACCCGCGCACTGAACAGATTCGCGATATTACGACCGTTACCACGGCACTTGATCGCAGGCGTCCATGGCTCTTCGACTGTCGACATGCACCCCCATTATAACGCTGTTCATCGCTTCAGTCCGTTCATCATCATCATCATCTCCCGTCATCATCTCCTCCTTCCGTCGTCCATCGCATTCCACGCGATTTTTCGCTGTGCTGCTTGCGGCTTCGATCTCTTCGTTTCCTCTTTGAGAGCACAGGCAGGAGGCACGGGCTGAATGGCAAGTGGAGTTGACGTGAGGAATCTGGTTCGGAAAGGTGAGTTTTTTTGGTGCATGGATTCCTGCGTATGACTGATGTCAGGTACTCGTAGATGATGAATCTTCCAGAGGAAAATACTCGCCTGTGACCGGTGCTTCGTCTGGACTGAAGCACCGCTCTTTACCAAGTCAAAGACTCGTCCAACTTCTTCCTTTGGCTGCGCTCCTTGTGGGAGGGGCAATTTTGATGGTCGTCCACCACGTGTTTTACTCTCACCTCAACGAGATGAGTATTAACGAGACTGCGGCGGAACTTCCCTCGTTTCTGAGGAATCAGAGGAATGTCAATTTCATCGGGACGGCCATCGCACACGGCGCTCGTATCTTGCTTTCTGCTGCGATCGGCGTTACTTTCACGCAACTCTTTTGGCAGACCCTGCGATCCCGAAGTCACAGTATTGCGCAGATTGACGCGCTCGTCAGCTGTGGGCAATCGCCATTTCACCCTTCAGCCTTCCGAGCTGCAACTGCATCCTTCGCGCTGTTCCTCATTTCACTCATCGCATCCACTACGGCCCTTATCGTCGTCCTTTCGCCCGGCTCCCTCACGATCTCGACCAATTTTCAACGTACAAAACCTTGCACCGTCCCAACAGTTCCTCCGGAAGTGATGACACCAAATTTCGACTTTCAAGACGACAGTTTTGGTATAGCTTTGGCACAGCAAGCGGTTATGGCTAGCATCCCCACATCAAACTCATATCTCCCACCTTTTCGGAATGGCTCCGCAAGCACTTGCGGCGAGGATACCTCCGCATGTACCTATGATCTATCGTTCGTTGGGCCCGCATTGGACTGCGTCGACGTCACCGATCAGACAAACTTCACCTTTTTTCTGAATCCAGATGACGCGCCCGCTGCTCAGCCTTTCACGATCTGGAACTCAACTTTCAACGATGGCCCCGCCGTTGGCATTACCATTTTGTCAAGAGACCTCTTGAAAGATTTATTGCAAGCAACGAATTGCACCGCTTACAATGCAACATATGACGTCGTCGTAAGCCTGGTGGATGGTTCGGCTTCGGTAGAGGTTCATGGCATAAACCGAGGGTCTGTCTTGCTCCAGGACAGCTCGTTTCTCAGCTTCTACGGCCAAAGCGCAGTGGGTTTGTTGAAGGGAATAGGGTTCGCCGGTCCAAATGCTCCGTTATACGGCGGTATATACAGTGGTTCATTCTTCGAGACGACTCCGAACGGAAGTCAAACATTTAGCGACACCGTCCCTCATTTTTCCATATCCCTCGTGCAGAACGTTTCGATCAGTTTGCTCTCGGGAAATGTCTACTACGGCATAAGTAACGATACAGCAACGAACCTCCGGTCTACCGACACGACGTGCTCTTCATCAGTCAACGTGTATATTTACAACTCGACACGTTTGCTTGCGACATACGGTGTCATCCTAGGGGTCGCAACTCTCATCGTCGCATATGGGTGTTCGTTGATCTTACGCAATGACATGGAACAGAAGGTCGTTTTCTCGGAAGTGATGAAGATTGCCTTGAACGAAGACATGTTCTTCATTGGCGGCGACATTCACGAGAAGGCGCAGACTAGAGTGCATCTCATTCGCACTAATCCTGCAATGCGGAAACTTATACCGACGGCTCCGGTCGACGACATCAATGATTCACGGACGTCACTCGA
This sequence comes from Schizopora paradoxa, assembly GCA_001020605.1. Taxonomy (NCBI): domain Eukaryota; kingdom Fungi; phylum Basidiomycota; class Agaricomycetes; order Hymenochaetales; family Schizoporaceae; genus Schizopora; species Schizopora paradoxa. Next base: position 25,074 of record KQ086143.1, on the reverse strand, counting down.
GTTATCCAAGGAGTTGGGACAACGTCGTAGGTACCTTCATGTGATCGTTCTCGCCCTGCTCTAATTACCTCGATTGTTTTTAAGCTTTGCCATCGGTTCCTTTAGGTCGCATTCAAATTTCCTTCGCTCATTTAAAGATGGCGATTCTCGTTCTGGCGTCAGTGGTCTGCATGGTACTGAATCACGCGTATTATCATTACCTGGACGGAAGAGAACCTAGTTCGTCATTACGCACGTCGCACTCTTCAGCATTTATCCGGAATCAAACAATCGTGAGCGACGTTGGAATCGCACTTGCGTACATGGGACAGACCTTCCTTGCCGTAGCAATCCTCACTGCATGTGCTCAACTATTCTGGCACGTCATACGACACCGAGGACATTCCATTTCCCGAGTCGACGTGCTTATGAGAGTGCAGACCAATCCATTCTCCTTTTCGATCTTTTACGCGATCGGATCTTCCATCGGGGTGCCCCTTCTGGCACTCTTTGCGGCCTCGACGCCATTGGTATCGGTATTCGCCCCAGGCTCGATCAAGGTTGCCTCGAATCACAACAGATTGCAAGACTGTACAGTCCTCGCTCCCCAAAATCTTACAGATTTAGCGACGAACGCAACGCTTGGAGCACAGGCTGGGGGATATACGCCGCTTTTTACCGAAGTGATGTCGTTGGGCACATACCTTCCACCCATTGATTCTTGCGGACTAGAATCCACATCCAGCTCTCCTTGCAGCTATGACCTGCAGTTCGTCGGACCTGGGTTCGAATGCAAAGATGTGACAGCGTCGAGCAACCGAACGTTATTCGAGATAATGATGGGCCCAAATACGACGAACTTGTATCAATCAACAATCACGCCTCAAACCTCCGAAGATCTTGCCCTCCAGGTATCCGTTCAGACCTTCGATCTCAAGCGAGCTGTGTACCAGGCAGCGAACTGCACAGCGGTCCTCCGTTCGTATGCCATCACTATCTCCAAAGCGACGATCCCTATCATCAGCGTCACCGACTCCCAAATCATGTCGACGATTCACGCGAACAGATCCCAATTAACCACTTTCGCCGAGAACTACGTATACAACATGATGATACTCCTCGCTGAGCCAGAGGCGTACATCTCTGAGGAAGGAAATATGGAGGCCAATTTTGGTCCACTGATTTCTCCGATGGGAGGCATTGGATTCGCGCAACTCGATGGTAACATTACTTGGAACGCGAACTTCACGAACGCACTAGAGGAGTATGCTCAGAACGCAACGATGAGCATCTTTTCAGGACAGGTGCTGACCATGAATCCCGACGTACCCGATATCCTCGAGAACGTCACTGTGACGTGCGCGTATACGTTCACCGCCTACCAGTATACTCCTTTTCGTCTATTTGTGACGTATGGCGTCGCGATCTTTGTTGCGGTGCTGTGCGTGCTATGGGGGGTTGTTGCGATTCGATGGAACGGGTTCGAGGAGTCCATGGACTTCTCTCGGATTCTTCGATCAGTCGTGAATGAGAAGATGTATCATATGAGGGGAGATCTGCACGAGGGCACCATCGTCAAAGCGGATGAGAGTGAAATCGGAGGGCTGGTCCCGTTGTAGGTTTAGACAGATTTTTCAGGTGGAAGAGAAGCTGCACGCGCGTTTCTAGGGACAGTCCTGATTTCAGTCACCGGGGGGTACCATCTTTCTTTCAATTCCCATCAATTAGGTCTAATTCACAAGATTTGTTGCAAACATTCTCTTGATCCTCAAGTCAAAAAGAAGCTGTGAATCAAGTGATTTAACTATCATTAAGTGAGCTCTTTTAACTGTTTGTTGCCACACAGTTGAAATAAGCCTTCCCAGCCACTTGTACCGTTGCAATATCCGACGAGATGGAATTCGTGATGGAATCTTTTTGTTGCTCGTGGATACAACCATCTTGTGGCGTGTTCGCAATCGTGTCGACGCACGTTGAGTTAAAGACATTGTCTGGTACGCCTTGCAACCCCCTCAAGCTCTCATCACTGTAACACCGTCTCATCTTGTACCTCTGTTCATTTTCACTATATCCCCGGTGCTTGATACAAATCCCGAATGAAGCACAATTCCCCAGTAGCCATGAGGAAAAAGGAAATGAGTTCGTTCATATTTCTGCAGACTGGGCCACAATAATGACAATAAGTTGATGATTTAGCGAGAGGAAAGTACACCACAGTATTTGACTGTCACTCCGAACCAAAAAGGTATCCGTCAAGAGGCCAAAGGATTCCTCAGATGGTGTCTATGCTTGCATTCCTTGCCAGCGGTGCGGGTCTTGCTGTTGCTCACCACCTGTTCTTTGCATATCTCAATGAAAAATGCATCGACCCGGGAACTACAGAACTCCCTTCCATCTTGACCAGCCAAAGAAATGTCAATATCATCGGAGCCTCCATTGCACATGGTACTCGCATTCTACTTGCTATGGCAATTGGAATCACTTCAACTCAAGTATTCTGGGAAACCCTTCGCTCCCGAGGCCACAGTGTCACGCAAATTGATGTGCTTGCCTGCTGTGGACAGTCCCCATTTCTCCCCAGGTCTTTTCAGGCTGCAAAAGCATCTTTGTTGCTGTATGTCATCTCTCTTGCAACATCAGCACTTGCTCTTGTTGTTGTACTCTCAATGGGCTCTCTCACCATTGCCACTGGCTTCCAACAGAAAAGGAACTGTGTTGTTCCAACAGTCCCTTACAATGTGACAGTGCCTACCTACAGTATGCCCCTTGATGATTCCTCTTTGGACCCAGCAGGCTTCATTCTACAAAATGTGCTTGTGTCAAACACATACATTCCCCCCTTCCAAAATGGATTGGCCAGTATATGTGGCAGTCATTATCCATCATGTTCTTATAACTTATCCTTTGCTGGACCTATGGTGGACTGTGTTGATATCACCAATAAATCAGATTTATCCTCATTCCTTGCCAACAACACTCCACTCAACCAGAGTCCAGGTGTCACACCTTTCAGCCAGGTGGCAATATGGAACAGCTCATGGAATGATGGTTACACGGGTATGACCATCTTATCAAGAGACATAGAAAAGGACTTGGCACAAGCTACCAACTGTAGTGCATACAATGCAACATATGATGTTAGCATCAATTTGAAAGAGCACAACTTGCCTACAGTCCAGGTTTGGAATACATTCCATGACCCTACCCCTCTACAGGACAACTCATTCATAAACTATTATGCTCAATCGGGTCTGGAACAGTTGTTGAACCTCTGTTTCGTGGGACAGACTGGAACTGAAGATCCAACATGTACATATTCAACAGAAAAGCTAGGCTCACTATTTGTCAAAACATCCTCAGGCAACATTACATTCAGTGATAATGTTCAACATTATGTTTCATCATTTATACAAAATGCTTCTATCAGCCTCCTTTCTGGAAATATTCAATATGGTTTTAGCAACAACTCTGCAACCAACCTTCAAAACATAAATGCAACATGCTCTTCAGCCATCACAACATATGTCTACAAACCAGCACATCTACTAGCAACTTATGGTGTTGGCTTAGTGGCCACAACAGTCTTTGTTCTTTGTGGATGCTGCCTTATCATGAAGAATGGCATCAAACAGGACCTTACAATCTTGGACCTCCTTAAGATCACATCTGATAGTGAAGCTTGCATTGAAGAGGATACATGTTCAAGTGGGGAAACAGTTATACATGTTTGTTGTATTGACTATGGAAAGGAGAACCTTGTCATTACCCCAAAACCCACATTCAACAACTCTGGAAGTTTGTCTCAGATGTCAAAGCAGGTGTCAAAGAAAAGTTTTGCAAGCTGTGAGTTTTGTCTATTATAATATATAAATATATCATGTTTTTGACTTTCCCTCAGTTTGTCAGACATTTATTGCAACATACCACCGGAGGATGATTTTGCTCATCTCTGCAACTACAAGCACCATGGTTCTCAACCACCTTTTCTATCAATATCTTAATGGAAAGGAACCAGGCTTATTATTACACCTGTCAGATTTCTCTGAATGGGTGAGGGAGCAAACAATAGTGAGCAGCATTGGCATTGCACTTGCCTATTTGGGACAAATATTCCTTGCAACCATCATCATGTCTTCATGCAATCAAGTTTTCTGGTGCACTATCCGTGATAACGGACACACTATTTCCAGAATTGAATCCCTCATGAGGGTTCAAACCAGTCCATTCACTTTATCAATTGCCATTGCTCTTCGAAGTTCCCTTTGCATACCCCTTTTGGCAACACTTGCAGCTTGCACACCCATAATATCTATATTTGCTCCAGGATCAATAAAAATTGCTCAAGATTACAAGGAATTCAGACAATGTACAGTTCCAACTCCTCAAGACCTGATGGATTTAAAACCAAATATGGCAACCCGTGACCAGACTCAGGCTTCTGGCTACCCGAGTACACTTGCAACTGTGTTCTCAACTGGAAATTACCTTCCACCCATCAATGCATGTGGTTCAAACTCACAATGCACTTACAACCTACAATTCATAGGGCCAGGCTTGGATTGTAATGATATTGCAACATCAAATAACTATGCAGAATTCAAAATTGACCCTGAATTGAGTGGTCTAGGGGCCACTATGTTGTTCCAGGCAGAAGTTGGCCAACATCACGATAATGAAGAGGATCCTCCACTGGAAATATTTATCCAAACTTGGGATGTCAAGCATGCATTATATCAATCAGTGAAGTGTGCAGGTGTCAATCACTTGTATTCCATCACCGTTTCCCAATCAAACTCACCGACACCACTCCTCAACCTGACAAGTGTTCAAACCATATCCACCATCAATGGGGATCCATCACATTTTTCCACCTTCCCTGAAATCTATCTCAACGACACTATGACCGTGCTTTCTGAGTCAACAATATTATTTTTTACTTCTTCTGGAACACTTTTGGGACCAGCATTGCCATCAACAGGAGGAATAGGGTCACCACAGTTGGATGGCAGCATTTCATGGAGTCCAAACTTAGCACAAGCACTGGAGGAGTTCTCTCAGAATGCAACACTGAGCATCCTGTCTGGACAAGTACCAACCTTCAATTCAGGGGTGGAGGACATCCTGGAAAATATCACAACAATTTGCAATTATACACTCACTGCATATGACTATACACCCCATCAGCTTTTTCTGACTTATGGCATAAGCATTATTGCTACTGCCATCTGTGCAATTCTGGGAGGCATTGCAATCCATAGGAATGGTGTGGAGGAGTCCTTGGAGTTCTCAAGGATGCTTCGGGCCATATTGAATGAAAGAATGTACAGTGCAAGGGATACTCTAGACGAGGACACAATTATCAAAGCGGACAACACTCCCGAGGGTGAATTGGCTCCCATGGAGTCTTGAATATTAGTTTAAACTTTGAGGTACGCACCTGAAAGATTCTATTTGCTCTTCTAGTTGATTTCCCTCCGTTTTCAGTGTATCGCACTCGAATGGACATTTTCGACACAACCTCCTTCCAAATTTCTATTCTTCTTTGTCACCCTAAACGTGATGTATATCCTCGTCTTGCCAGTTTCTTTCGAGATTCACAGCGCCATTGCATCTGTAAAGAATCACAGTATTTAATTCACGTTACAACATAAACACGGAACACCATCTATGTATCGTTGCAGGCTGCGAATATATTTGGAGGGACGTTGCTTTCCAGCAGAGAGATGAAGCTCTCTAAACTGACCCAATTGAGCGTCGGAACTGGTGTACCCTCATGGAAAGCACGAACAAAGTCTTCCCCGCGAGGTGTTCTCCACACCTACAATCATTTGTTTATTCACGATAGCCAGTGAGTATTCGCAAATGATAAATTAAAAGGACGTACCTCGAAAACCATTTCGGAGCCTAGTGCAGGCCAACGGAGCGGCGCGAGCTTTCCCAATCCAAGGCCCGACGCGAGGCGGATCATGGAACCGTCATGCGCGACGTAGAAGCGCATCTTGAAAGTCTCGCCGCCGGATTGGAAGAGCCTGAAGTTCATCGCGAGTTCTTGGAACATGACGCCGAACGTGAGTTGATTGTAGATCGTGGAGTTTTCCGCTGTGTTCCAGATGTAACTGCAGAACGAGTCGAGGTCAGAGACAGGCGAGTGATGAGTTTTTTTTCGGACGAACTCGTACTCGAAGTCACCGATGGCGTGCACTAAGTCTGCGTCTGCCTCGGATACACATGCACCGGTAGAGTTGCAAGGTAAAGGATGATCGTTGCATGTCCGCGATGTGAAAGTGTCGAAGAAATGGTCATCTGCCAGTGCGAGAAATTATTTTTAAATTTTTGATCGACGTAGGAAGACGACTTACACCATGTTGACCAGGCGCTGAGGCCCGCAGTCCCGAGCATCGCGTCAAGGCGTGCCTTCAAAGGCGCATTTTCCTCCAAATGGTTCGTCCAAGCAGGAACAGACTGGTATGCATTGCGAATATTATCGGCGTTGGGACAGGAGTAATCCGGAGGGATAGAATCGATCTGAAAATGCACTCCTTAAAAATACTGCTAATATTGGTCAATATACCACAAACATTAGAAGGTTGCGCGTGCAAGGGGAACGTCTTGGTAGCCATTGTCTTATCGAATCCGAAGAGCAGCCCTCCTGCAACCTGCTGCGTTCTGTCTTCCGTCGACGTCCTCATGAGGATGTCTTTAGTATTGACGCTCTCCAGAAAGCCCAATTCGTCGTGATAGATGGACCAGAAGTCCTATGAATAGCATCACTTCAGTCGAACCTCTCAACGAAAGCATTTTTGGCATTCATCCACCTTGCCATGCTGAACGGCGTCAGCAAGTCCGCCAGCAGTGAGCTGGCCCATATCACATGTCCCGTTCCAGATTTGGCTCAAGAATGGGTGCCAGGAAGGAATATCGGTTTCGTGAAAAACCTGAATATTTTCAGCGCATGCCAAGAGGAGTATGGCTCGAATCTTTGCTCGCCTGTGCAGTGCCTCCTCCATAGTTTTCCTGGATGAAGTTCGTGCAATCCCACCCCGCCGCTGGGTTGAGCTCGTTCTCTGTCGGATATAGATTGTCTGGAGTACGCTGAAATCAAGAATGTATGAATGTCTTCGTTAAATCCAGAGTTTCTTGTGACACACCTTATGATGCCGAATCATGGCATTCAGATACACCAGCTTCGAGCCCGAGACGTTCGTCGGTTTCGAATAATGACCTGCATTGACATGAGGAGCGTTGCAATAGTTGTAGATATTCCAAGGAAGGCCTGGTGAAACCGTTGACGAATTATAGATGCCAGGTTCTAGCGTGATGTTCTGGCCATTCGTCGTCTGCACGCTCCCCTCGAGCGCGACGGCGAAGAGAACCGCAGACAGAGTGTTCCACCGCATCGCTCCTTGCTCGATAATTTGTCTCCACTCATCGTTTATAAGCCTCCAGAGGTCCACTACGAAGCGAGATATGCATGCGGTCCAGCAGCGAACGTGCGACGGAAGTAGTGTTCGTCAGGATGGAGAAGCGAAGACGGTCGCGGACACCTGACCCATTTCGACTCTTCGATGACCATAAAAACGGTGCGTTTAGGTACCAAACGTGTTCTGAACGCGTTAAATCCACAGAGAAGGAGAAGTTATTGCAAAAATCGTTGTGTTGCCAAAGATGGTGGATGTTGGTGGATGTTGGAGGGAAACTCGCTGGCCACGCGAAACGACGACGACGAGAAGACGCGTTGACACACCGGCCAAATCAATTTTTAATCCGGGATTATACGTAAAAATTATACGAAAATCTATATAAATAGTATAAGTTCATATTTAGCCTAGATCTTTACTTCAAATAGAAAACCAAATTTACTCACAAATCCAAATTTGAAATCTGGATTTCCGTATAATCCGTGATGAAACGCAAATCTATACTTGAAAATGGCTTATTGTTTGAGTATAGATTTATGCTTCATCCCGGATTGTACAGAAATCCGGATTTCAAATTCAGTTTTGTGAGTAAACTTATTTTTCATTTGAAGTAGAAATTTGGTCCATATGCGAACTTATACTATTTATCTAGATTTTTGTATAGTTTTGCGATATAATCCCGGACTAAAAATTGATTTGGCCGGTGTGTGATCTCCGCCAGCGTCCGTTCGACGTCTTCGACTTGACCCTCATGGCCTCATAAGTTTGATCTCGATTACTATTCAAAGACGCCTTTGAAGCTCCTCGTACCGCTGTTTGTGAAGATGGTGGAGATTACAATTCGAAAGCGGCCGCACGCGGAGGCTGTTGCAACTCAGCGCAAATTCTTCAAGAAGACGGCACGGGGAAAGGTGGTGAAGGGTGCGTCAAAGTTCTGCTTGAGACCTTCAGGGATAATTGAATTCTCGTTTGTAGTTCTGCGGGAACGATATCTTCGAGAAGACGTTCCCTGTGGCATCTCTCATTGCACGATATGTCCTGGCATGCCTGGTACAACTCTTCCGACGTCTGGAGGCCAAGGACACAAATCTTACCCTCATGGACACTTCATCCTTCCGGACACAAACGTCTTCTTGCACCAGGTGAGCCACTCGTCGCTGGATATGAAAGATGTATTGCTCACTTCTGTCTTCAGATGGACCTCATGGAAGCATCGCAGTTGAACGCGCCAGTCATCTTACTTCAAACCGTATTGGAGGAAGTTCGACACAGATCTCTACCTCTGTACAACCGGCTAAGAGCTCTAGTGAAGGCTGAAGATAAGCAGTTCTGGGTGTATTACAACGAGTTTCGGAGGTATGTCGTGGCTTCTTGTGGTTGTTTCAATGGCGCAAATATTTTGTTAGCGAGACCGCTTGCATCCGGTTAGACGGGGAAACGCCCAACGATAGAAATGATAGAAGTATCCGAAAAGCTTCGGATTGGTACAAGTCGCATATTTCGCAAGTTTTCGGTCGCAATCCGCAGAACATAAGCACATTGCCCACAGTTCTCCTGCTTACAGATGACGCTGCAAATCGAAAGTTCTGCGACGCTGAGGGGATCCCCAATTCATCTGGTACGTCTTGACCAATGTTGTCAATTATAAAAGTATCTAAATAGGCTATGCTACGCAGTGCGTAAGTACGTCGAAGGTTTGAAGGATGCAACTTCGCTCTTGGACTTGCTGTCTGCCGCCGGAGAAACGGAGATCGAACCCACTGCAGCTCTTGTTGCTGGAAGAGGCGCTCTCTACCCGGAAGTGAGTTATTTACCCATTACTTGACGAATTGTGCTCATTTGACTTCTCTGGTCAGTATATGCCGCAAGCGAATCTCGTCGCTGGCGTCAAGGCCGGCCATTTGCACCAAGGTCATTTCAATGCAAATCCTTATAATTACCTCGAGGTACGCGCCGAGTCCAACATTTTCTTTGACTCTATTGACATTTTGGCAGGGAAACGTCACCGTCCCAGCTCACACGAAGCCGGTGTTGTTGATCGGACGCGAACATATGAATCGCGCTGTTCAAGGAGATGTCGTTGTCGTCGAGATCTTCGACGAAAAGGAGTGGAAAGCACCAGCCGATGCTGTCGTTGACCAAGAGAGTGAATTATTCTTCATTTTCTTCTTGTATTCAATCCCGACTGACTCGCGATCCGGATAGCCACATTGAAGAACGACGATCCAGACGAGTCAGAGGAAGAACCCGATGACGAAAATGCACTTGCCGAAGAACGCGAACGTCGTGCATTGGTGAGGGAGAATGCCAGGAAGCAGCCGGCGTCTTCTGAGCGACAACCGACTGGGCGGGTCGTTGGAATCATCAAGCGGAACTGGCGAGCGTAAGTAAAGGATCTCTTCATGATTCTCACTTCAGATTTACTAAGTCTATCTTTAGGTACGTATGTCACATCGACAGCACCTCATTAGCTTCGTCCAGCGCGACATCCCTTTCCCTTCAATCCGTCTTCGCGACCCCAGTCTCCCGATTCCTCCCCCGTATCCGACTACGCACTCGACAAGCCCCAACACTAATTGGCCAAAAGATCCTCGTCACCATCGACCGATGGGATGCGACCTCGCGGTATCCCGAAGGGCATTTCGTGAGGGCATTGGGTCGCGCAGAGAGCAAGGAAGCGGAGCAGGAGAGCCTGATGCTTGAGTTCGAGGTTCCGTATCGTCCTTTCGGAAAGGCGATACTGGATTGCTTGCCGCCCGAAGGTGAACAGTGGGTGGTCCCTCCGAAGGACCCCAACAACCCAGCTTGGAGGAATCGAGAAGATCTCAGAGACAAAGTCATTTGCAGTATCGATCCTCCTGGTAATCATTCTTCATTCAGGTATAAGAACAGCTGTTGAATTAAAATATCTAGGGTGCCAGGACATCGACGATGCATTGCATGCTACGATGCTTCCCAATGGAAACATTGAGGCTGGCGTTCGTACGTATTTAATTTTAAGACCGTCTCGACGTTGAATAAACTAATAATTTATGTCTTTCTTTAGACATCGCCGACGTATCGTACTTCGTTCTTCCAGACAACCCCATGGATGCAGAAGCTGCTGCGAGAGGAACGACAGTATACCTGGTTGACAAACGCATAGACATGTTACCGGCTTTACTCGGTACCAACCTGTGTTCGCTTCGCCCTCATGTCGAGCGACTTGCGTTCTCTGTGATCTGGGTGAGTTGGCGAGTTAATGAATGCGATGAAAAATCTAATAAATCTGCAAAGGAACTGACTCCAGACGCGCAAATTGTAAACGTCCGATTCACGAAGTCGGTCATCGCGTCCAAATCTGCCTTTACTTACGAGGAGGCCCAGATCCGGAAGGACGACCCGTGAGTTTAGTTTCAAAAGGTGATCAAAGTCGCGCTCATTGGGCATAATTGACAGGCATCGGCAAGACGAACTCACCCAGGGTATTCGTCTGCTCAACTCTATCGCGATTAAATTGAGGCAACAGCGCATGGACGCCGGTGCCTTGAACCTTGCATCACCCGAAGTCAAAATCCATCTCGACAGTGCTGAGACATCGGGTCCGATAGACGTAGAACAAAAGCAGATGCTTGAGACTAATAGTCTTGTCGAGGAGTTTATGTTGCTCGCCAACATCAGTGTCGCGAAGAAGATTCAGGAGACGTTCCCTCAGTCAGCTGTGCTTCGGTTCGTCGGTTATCTTTGTTGATATAAGTCTAGGTGTGGCTGATATTATTAAATTTTAGTCGTCATTTACCGCCTCCTAAAACAAACTTTGAAAAGCTTCAGGATATCTTGCTCAAGAGGAAGGGGATGAAATTGGACGTCTCGAGCTCGGGTGCACTCGCTGCGTCACTAGACAAATGTGTCGTGCGTAATGAATTACGACCCCTTTGGAATTATTGCTCAAAGCTATTACAGGATTCAGCTTTCCCAGCTTTTAATACTCTTGTTCGTATCATGGCGACACGCTGCATGCTTTCAGCAGAATATTTCTGTTCGGGCAGCGTCGGTCGGGACACCTTCGGGCATTACGGTCTTGCAAGTCCCATTTACACGCACTTTACAAGTCCGATCCGGCGTTACGCAGGTTCGTATTTTCACGGACACACGAGTGCTATGTGGTCGTTATTTATCACTTTCATTACAGACGTATTGGCCCATCGTCAGCTTGCCGCTGCCATCAATTACGCGTCTCTACACGCGACGCTGCACTCAAAAACACATGTCGAGCAAGTGCTAAGTGTCGTGAATAGACGCCATCGCATGGCACAAATGGCGTCCCGCGCCAGCGTCGAGTTCTACGTGGGTCTCGCGCTCAAATCGCGGGGTGCAGACAAGGATGGAAAGCCCAAGGAAGTTCAAGAGGAGGCGTTCGTCATCCGTACGTTCAGAAATGGGCTTGGGGTTTTCGTATCAAAGTATGTTTTCATGAGACGGATTTTCGTGAATATGATTGACTGACCTTTTGCGCGCCGACAGACTCGGCCTTGAGGGACTGGTACTTTTCAAACGGGAAATTAAATTCGATGCAGAAAACTATACAGTGACCGTCCCGCAGCCAAAGGGAAAAGAAGTGACTGTCGCTGTGTTCGATAAAGTAACTGTCCGAATCACGGTCGAGAAGGACAGAAATACGCAACGAGGCGTTGTCAAGATGGTACTCGTAGAACCCGTCGATACAAGCACGTAATGTCGCGGAAAGGGCATTGAAAGATTAGGAAGGAAGAAATGTCACGATCACTGCTGAAAAGAGCAAAAATTGGGTCAGGAGGGCGGGAAAAGGGTGACAAAAGAATTGTGTACAAGTGCAAAAAAATGTCGTACACCTTGATGCTACACATGTAACCCACTTCTTTCTACAGATTGATTGGAGCAAGTGCACCTTCTGGCGTCTTGTCGGCTTTGATAACTGTATCCCCGTCCAAGATATCCTTCGCGCTGTACATTCGTCCGTTCAAGATTGCTCGGAGCATTCTCGAGAAATCTATGGATTCCTCTGTGCCATTCAACCATATGGTAGTTGATCCCCAAATAGTACAAAGAATAGCCACAAGAATCCCCATGCCATATATCAGGAACAATTGATTAGGTGTATACTTGTATGCAGTAAACACAGAGGTGCAAGTGGTTGTGACATTTTCAAGAATATCTGGGATGCCAGGATTGTAGGTCAGAATCTGCCCAGACAGGATGCTCAATGTGGCATTTTGAGAGAACTCTTCCAATGAGTCTGCCAAGTTTGTACTCCATGTAATATTGCCATCAAGTTGCATTGACCCAAAACCTCCTGCAGGAGGGAATGAAGATGCAACAAAACTTATTTGGCCATCTTGGATTTTAGCCACTGAGATGTTGAGGAGGTTGATTTGATCATGTAGGTAGAACTCTGCAAAATTGTGCAGCTGAGAAGTATTGGCATGCACAATAGACATGATTTGTGATTTGGTCACATTGATTGCGGGGACATTGGTATTGGAAACAGAGATGGTGTATTGGCGGATTACACCAACACAGTCTGCCGCCTGATATCTTGAAAGCTTGACATCCCAAGTCTGAGCTGATATCCCAATTGATAGATTGTTTGAAGTTTGTGGCCTGATAGCCACATCAAATAATGAGGTACCTTCTCCAAACTGGGAGAATGAAGAATAATTATTTGATGTTGCTGTAATTTTGCAGTCAAAACCTGGCCCCATGAATTGAAGATCATAACTGCAATGTGCATCTGCATTGCAGGTGTCATTGATGATGGGCAGAAGGTAGGTACCCAGGGTAAAGATATTTGATAGGCCTCCCTTGTTGCCAAAATCGGCATCATACAGTGTTTTGTTGACCACCAATGCAGAAAGATTTGACGGTGCCAGAACTATACAATTTGTGACTTCTTCAAAATTTGACGAAATCTTGATGGATCCAGGAGCAAAAATTGATAGTAATGGCATTGAGGCTGCAAGGAGGACAAGCATTGATACAGGCTTGAAGGCTTGAAGAGCAGAAACAATTGACCATGAGAGGGGGTTGATTTGCACCTGCATTGCAGAGTTGAGTTTTGAGATGGTGTATCCTCCTTGGCGCAAAGCATGCCAGAAAACTTGATTACAAGAGGTTGTTATTGCAATTACAAGGAATGTCTGCCCTGTGTAGATAAGACCATTCCCCACAATGCTCACTATTGTTTGATTGGGCATCCATTTGTCCAAATTCAAATGTTGTAGAGATGAGCTTGGTGCCTTTCCATTGAGATAACGGTAATAGAAATGATTTAGAGCCATAGCAATTATTGCCATGGAAATGAAAGCAACCATCTTAAACTGGATAGCTTTGATGATTTTCCGGTAGACTGCTGTATTGAGAAGGAAGTTACAACAATGTTGCAAAGATGATTAAGGTTTATAAACTCACAACATTCATCAACTTCAAGTGAATACGAGTTTCTTGAACCTAGTTTATCCCGAGTATTTTTGTTTATTTCCATGAAAGTTCCATTGGTCACAATCAAAAGCTTCTGCTGCTCCTGACTGTACCCAAATAGCTGTATTCGTGTCCTTCTGAAATTGTCCAAGCATGTTTCCTTGCCTAGGCAGATCATACTATCATTCAAAGTCATTTTAAGCAGAACCATTATGGCAAGGTCCTGCTCCACTCCATTGCACACAATAAGGCAGCCCCCCAAAAATGTGACCAGTAATGTGATAGCCAACATAGAACCATAAACCAAGAGCAAATGTGTCGGATTGTAAACATAGACTGTGATTGGTGAATAGCAGATTGTGTTGACATATTCAAGGTTGGTTGCAGAATTGTTGCTGATGCCATAATATATGTTGCCAGAGAGGAGGCTGATTGAGGCATTTTGTATGAGTGATGTAAGAAAGTGTTGAGGAGTGTCGCTGAAAGTGTAGTTATTTGTTGATGTTGATACTAAAAAGGAGCCAAGTATACATCCTGGAGGTCCGTTTGGGTCTATAAAACAACTACCAGTAACACCGCCCAGAATTGAAAGGACATAGATTGCTGCAAATTGTTGATGTGTTGAAATGCTCAGGTTGATTGGAGAGGAGCCATAAACCACATTTTGGACCTGAACCTGAGCTTGTGTACTTCTTTCCAAAATCACAGTAGCATCATAGATTGCTCCAAATACACCACAACTGGTGGCCTGAAGAGAACCCTTCTCTTCATCTCTTGAAAGTACTGTCATTCCCATGGAGTCACTGTTCACTCCAACCTGCCAGATTGCTGTTTGATTGCTTCCAACCTCTGGAGCAAGGAAAGAAGTAAAGTTTGTCTTGTTGGTGACATCCATGCAGTCCAATGCAGGGCCATAAAAAGACACATTGTAAGAGCATGTTGAGAATCCAATACCACATGTGGAAATCAAGTCTACTTGCAAAGGAGGGATGTATGAGTTGGACAAGACTGCATTGGTAATGAATGATGCCATAGTTATTGTTCCAACAAGGTCAGGGGCTAATTGAAGTGTCGCCACACTTTCGGGAACTGTTGGAACAACACAGTTCTTCTGTTGAAAATCAGGGGAAATGGTGAGTGATCCAGGCGAGAGGACAACAACAAGAGATGTTGCAGAAGCAGCGAGTGCTGTGGTGTATAGCTTGAAGGACACACGAGCTGCTTGATGTGCTGAGAGACTAAAAGGTGATTGCCCACAGCGGTGAAGTGCATCAACTTGAGCAATGGTGTTGGTCTGGGATCGGAGTGTCTCCCAGAACATTTGAGTGAATGACACTCCAATTGTCATGGCAAACAGGATACGGGCTCCGTGTGCAATGGTAGTCCCGATGAAATTGACAGCCTTCTGATTTGTGAGCAAAGCAGGAAGATCTGTTGAGCCAGGGTCAATGCGCTTCTTGTTGAGATGCATGTAGAAGATGTGGTGGATGACCATGAGGGTTGTAGCTCCAAGGAGGAAGGCAAGCATTGGTGCAAGTTGTCTGATGACTCCACGAAGTCTAAAATCAGACCTGACTCCGTTCGTCGATTTAGAGTTTGATTGAGAGACGACTGATGATGCTACATTTTCCTTTGTTGCATCATCTACTTCTGCCAATGCAATTTATTCATTCAATCAGACTCAAAACTATTATTTGGAAACTCACCCTTGTTCTTTGAAGTCCAAAATTTGAATTTCAAATTCATATCGGCACTTTGGAAGCCTGCAGAGTAGCAATTAATAGTAAATGTTTACGACGCGTAAGGATCTGCGAGAGCGAGATTGAGAATAGCAGCGAAAGCGATGGATTCTGTCGCGTTCTTATATGAATAATGCCAGGAAGCGATGCCGCGATGGTTGCTACCTGTATTGGTCGCATCGCACGTCACGTTCTTGTATAATCATTGACGTCTGTCCCTACGATCAAGATGGCATCAGAATACACGTTCTTTACGGGGCTTAGAGAACGAAAGACTAAACGTACAGTAAAGACGTACACAGCGCTCGCATTCTCGTTCCTGGCACTGGCAGTGAGCTCGCCGCTGGTATTGAAGGCGATTCCGAGTCAACGCTTGTTCTCGGAGTCCGTACTCATGACCGCCTTTGAGTATAGCGACAGTATAGAGACTCGCGGAGAGGGCCTGAGATCCCGCCTCGCGCTTGAGGATCGCCCAAATCTTGAGCGCAGCAAAGCGACTCTCAGCGAAGATCCGCACAAAAGTCGAAGCATAATCAAGGATGCGATTCTGTCCCAAAATATGTTCTCTTTCTTACAATGGGATTGCCTCGTGAGCCGTTGGTTAACAAAAGAATAAATCGGATGGCTGTCTTGAAGCAAATTTGGATGAAAGAGATATGGAATCAGAATGGAACAGGTCGGGCTTACTTTTGCATGGCACGGTGCCACCGTATTCCGTCGCTTACAGATCCACCGCAACTCCAGCGCCATTCGTCCCCAAAATCCCAAGCTCAAATCGAAAACTCAGTGCCTGTAAGTCCAAAGTTCGTCTTCGTGAATCCGAGGACTCGTGCTCATACTCGACGAGCTCACGCTCCCTGCGGTGTCTGGCCGTCAATTCGCTCGAGGGCTCGGTAGTACGTGGAGGAATCTGTTTTATCTGATTTTGCGCAGTCCTACATGTTGCAGATCTGGCTCCTCTGGACCGTATTGTACATCGCTAGATGAAAGGTAGGAATGGGTTCTGCATGAGGCCTGAGGTTCGACGATAGTCTTGGTGGTCATGGTTGAGATGGGTCCATGCGACACTGATGCGGCACGTTTCGTGAGGACGATCGTGAGGACGACGCGCGACGTCGCTCGTCGATGTTCAACGTTCAACGTTCAACAACCATCTATCACCACCATGATCATCCACAATGTTACATCTATACTTCGATGATCGACGTCGCCTGGCTCCTTCGTTGCCGGTTCTGTCGACGACTTTACTTGGCCTCGCTTTTGTCGCTCGTTGTGGGTCAATTCGTTGCCAGTGGATCGGCTGGTTGCTGTGACGAGGTGCTCCATTTCGTGCATTGAGAAGTCAGAATTTGTTGATCTGTCGGGCTCTGGGCTATAGTGAGTTTTCAATCCTTTTCCAGATCGTGTTTAGCTCACGCAGGACACGTAGCTCGTGCCATATCGAGACCGCAACTTCGATGATCCTCGACATCTGGCCCCTCAGTAAAACTATCCATTTTCGCTGGCTGTAGTGAAATGCACTCTTCAAGAACTCATCATGCATCGTCGGATCTAGATTTGAGGAATGTTTCTGCGGCAAGAGGCTATCTGTCCGCTTCAACTCGGACAGCAGTCTTCTCAGATGCAAAAGTGTGGCCATCTGGGTGATAATTTGTACTTGATTTGAGGGATATAGTTCGGAAAGGTGAGTCTCTGCTGATTTGTTTCCTTAAGCTGGCTTATGTATGATTTTTGTTTTGGAAAGAAACCATCCGCATATGACCGACGACCATTTGGGATAGAGCTTAGCTCCTGGCAGATCGATGTTTTGTTAAGGTGTGTTGCGTGCTGCTTGTCGAAGACACGATTCTGATAATCACCCTCCTGTGCTTGCTTTCTCAGTAAGCTGAAGGACTACAAGCAGGGACGAAAGCTCCTTCAAAGGAATCCAATTCGGATAAAAACGACCATCACTCACGACACCCGATTCTTACTCTGTCGCAATCGACCCAGCTTCCTCGCAGCTTCTCTTTCAAATGTCTCCCAGCTACAGGTCATCTTTTCACTGCGGACAGTCCTTAATTCGCGCTTCACTCCTTTCAACGACCATCGTCCCCCTTGCTGCTATTCGTCCGCGTCGTACCCTTTATCGATGCTCAATCGCATCCTTTCGCGTTGTTCTCTCATGGATAGCGCCGACCTTCATCTCCAAGAACCATTGACAAAGCGACATCGACGACTCCATTTCTCAAATCGACACGCTTATGAGGAAGCAGATTGATCGATTCTCCTTTTGAGTGCATCTCGTGCTCTGGCAGTCCACAACCTCCGTTGGTGTATTTCGTTTGCGCACTTCGCGATCTTGACGCTATTGGATATTCGCCCGGCCTCGATGGGGATCGTCTCGAAATGAGATGGACAGCAAGACTTTTCGGTCCCTGCACCGCACCCACTTGCATGCACGTAACGACAAGTGGAACATAGCCTGAGCCCTTCGTTTCGAACGGATGGCATATCGCGGAGAAAGGTCTTCCACCAAGGTGCAAGGTCGTGACGGCATCAAGCAACCAGATACTACTCGCCATCCTGATGCAAGTGGGTGCGTTGTCGACGAACATGCATCAAGCATCCGTTACGCCTCAAACCACCGAAATTCTTGCTTTGCGAGGTCTATAGACCTTCGATCTCGAGTGATCGGCGTACTACGTCGTGAGCTGCACGGATGCACCATCCTTACTTCTCAACTGACGGTTCCTATCATCAACAACCCTGGATTACTCCAACAGATCCCAATCGCACACTTCGTTACGATACGTTGCGTCTGCCAGCGGAACCGGTAGCTACAACGATGAAGCTAGCTATGGTCCGTTGATCTATTCAATGGGAAGCTTGACGAAATCGCAATTCGTAACGAAGATTCGACACATTTGTTGGAATAATATCCCTGGAATGCATCGTTGAGCATCAATGCGGACGTTGACGTTACTTCGACATGCTCTTTTACACTCACCGAATTGCAGCATTCGCCTTATCGACTATTTTTGAAATGTGGCAAAGCAATCTTCTTCGCGAAGCAATGTACAGCATGGTGAGTTGTTGCCATCGAAAGAAGCAGCGTTGAAGACTAAATGAAGAGTTCGTTACTTTCTCCGGAATTTTGTTGGCTGTGAAGATATTTCTCAAGGGTTTAGTTGAGACGGGTACGACGTGTTCCTTTCGATCGACATTCAAGAACGTGAGTTGGTATTGAACTTTAATGCATTATTATGACATTCTTGACCAATGATCATTGACAGGTTTTCTTGAATTTAGCCGATCACTGACGGCTCGAACAGAATGCATATCGTTAATACCAGAAATTACGACGATGCCAAATCTCAATGTAGCCCCTTTCGTTGATTCGTGAACACCGTTCTCGAGGAATACCCGTGATTATCGTGATTTGGAACGCATTCTGGTCTTGTGAGATTGCATCGACCAAAAACGGACGACTTCCTTCTGTCTAGAACGTAGGAACGGCATTCGATGGGGCTGGATTTAGATTTGCGATGAAAAGTCGAATATACATGGATGGAGTACCAATACGCCGTCACCTTCTACTCGACGAGTTTAAAAGCGTTCAGGTGCGCAAGTTTCCATCATCCATCGTGCTCAAACTCAGATACAACGACAGCTTACAAACTCTTTGAGGTCATAGAGCCTTGTTCAAATCAACGCTGCCCAATCATGGGTGAGTTCTTGAGGAAAATCTGCGCATGTAGTCGCACTGACGTAGTACAGAAAGTGATTCTTCAAGGGGGAATTACGCACCAGTAATTCACCCTCAATCCAAGTCGAAGTGGCTGTCTGCGGGACAAAGCATTGTCAAGCTCGTACCTGTAATCGCCTTCGTCCTCGTTGGCACGAGCTTGGCGCTCATTCAACACCTCTTCTACTTGCATCTCAACGAGAAGCGAATCGACTCCAGCGCGACAGAACTACCTTCGTTCCTCATGTCTCAAAACAACGTCAACTTCGTCGGGACTGCCATCGCACATGGTGCCCGTATCATGTTTGGAATGGCAATTGGATCGGCGTTCACGCAAGTGTTTTGGGAAACACTTCGATCTAAGAGCTACACAATCGCACAAATCGATGCATTGGTTAGTTGTGGACAATCGCCATTCCATTTTTCCGCTTTTCGGGCAGCAAGAGCATCGTTAGCTTTGTATGCCATTTCCGTCACTGCTTCCGCCACTGCACTTGTGGTTGTCCTTACGCCTGGCTCACTCACTATATCCACCGACTTCAAACGCGAAAGACCTTGCAGCGTTCCAACGGTCCCTCTGGGATCCAATAACTCAAACGAAACTTACTCCGAGACGACAAAATCGGCCTTGATCTCAATCCTTTCATCGGACACATATCTTCACCCTTTTCAAAATGAGCTCAGCAGCACATGCGGCGACGGATTCACATCCTGTTCTTACAACGTATCCTTCGTGGGGCCTGCTTCGGACTGCGTGGACGTCACCGACCAGACGAATTTTACGACATTCCTCGCTCCTATAGTCGGAGGCGAGTTCTTACTAACCGCCAACCTTACGAATATATGGAACGCTTCGTGGATTGATGATGGGTCTGCGGGCATAACAATATTATCGTGGGACATGGCGAGGAACTTACTGCAAGCCACTGACTGTCGGTCATACAATGCAACGTATGGCGTCACCATCAATTTGGCAGACAATGTTCCGGGAACGATTGAAGTTTGGAACGTGGATCGCGACTTTCTCCCTCTACAACTCACAGACCTATCGTTCACAAGTGACTACGCCCAGTTGGGCTTTCTTCTGTTGTCCGGGTCGTGTGTTGTAACACCAAACGACACAGTGTTTTGCAATGGACCATCCCTAGGATCGCTGCTTGCGACGACACCTTCAGGAAATTTCACTTTCAGCGACTCCGTTTCGCACATCATCACGTCATTCATTCAAAACACTTCCATCAGCCTCCTTTCGGGAAACGTGTATTATGGATTCAGTAACACGACTGCGACAAACCTCCAATACGTTGATTCAATCTGCTCTTCAACAGTTAATGTGTTCGTTTACAGCCCCACACGGTTACTCTCTGTCTACGGAGTTACCTTGGGGGTCACAATAATCCTTATCATTCGCGGATGCCATCTCATTTTGCGCAACGGATTGGAAAGGATCTTGCTGCTTTCGGATCTGTTGAAGCTCGCGCTGAACAGCGAAATGCTTCGCATTGACTTGCAAACAAAAGCATACAGGCGTTCGAAAATACAAGTATCCCGCACTGAAGGGGCGCAACAGAACTTCATCGTCGTGCGTTCGGAAACGGTCTCGGACGACTCGAAACTTGAAGGTCCATTGAAATCTCCAGAGCCGCAGTCGAAGGATCTCAATGCCATTCGTGAGTTTCTTTTCCAACAATTTGCAATACCATCGTCGCAATTAGACTTATCATTCCCTCCACTACCTTCAGCGCCGGCACGTAAAAAACTCGCCCTAATTACGACTACTCATTGGAAAATGGCGCTGTTCATTTTTGGAATGGCATGCAGCATGGTCTTAAACCACTTATACAACAGTTTCCTTGATATGAAAGGAACAAACTCAACACTACGACTTTCCGACCGCTCTGGTTGGCTGGCGAATCAGACGATAGTGAGCGGCATCAACACTGCGCTCGCTTATTCCGGACAGACGTTTCTTGCACTCGCTATCGCAACGTCCTGCAATCAAATTCTCTGGCATTCGTTACGACGTCGAAGGCATTCTATCTTCGGGATCGACTCCATCATGAATTTACAGGCCAATATCTTCTCGTCTTCTATCCTCTCCGCTCTCCGTGCCTCCGTATCAGTGCCCCTGCTGATTTTCTTGGCGGCTTCAGCACCTTTTGTGTTGATCTTCGCTCCGGGGTCCATAAAAATCAATCCGGATTTCAAAGTGGACCAGAATTGTACGGTTCTGGCGCCCAGAAACCTCTCTACTTTGGTGACAGATCCAACTATCAATAGAGAAATTGAAGGAGTAACTGCCACCAACCCTCTCGAAAACGTCCTCGCGTCAGGAACTTATTTTCAGCCCATCAATGGTTGCGGATCTGGCCCTTCCGCTTCATCGGCTTCACAATGCACTTACGATCTTCAGTTCATGGGCCCGGGTCTCGATTGCGAAGAAGGATTGACCTCCAACAATTACTCGTCATTCGTTTTCAATCCCGAAAATCAAATGACTTTCCTATATATGGCGAATATCGCTGCGCAAAACGCAGACGATTTATCGATGCAGCTATCCGTCCAGACTTGGGATACGACGCGATCCCTTTATCAAGCTGCAAGCTGCACGGGCGTAATTCGTTCGTACTCCGTCACCATTTCTAAGGCGACTATAAATGTCACCAACACCAGCGTTGCGTCGATTATCTATGCCAACATGTCTCAGTTAGGTACATTTACAGAAACCTACGTGCATGACATGATGACTACGCTCTCTCTTTCCCAATCCTTCATTTATGGAAACGTCACCATTGTTCCGACACTACCGTTTACGGGAGGCATAGGTACCTTGCAGCTCGATGGAAATGTGACGTGGAGTGATAACTTGGCCCGTACATTGGAGGACTTCTCTCAGAACGCGACACTGAGCATTTTGTCGGGACGAGTCTGGAGCTACAGTTCGGATGTTCCCGACTTACTGGAGAACGTCACAACAAAGTGCACATATACGTATGTGGCATACGAATATGCACCCCAACGTCTCTTCTTGACCTATGGCGTCGGACTTCTCGTAGCGATCCTTTGTGCTATCTGGGGGTCTTTCGCCATCCACAAGAACGGCGTCGGGGAGTCGATGAACTTCTCTAAGATCCTCAGAGCAACATTAAACGAGAGAATGTACAACGCGAGAGATAGGTTGGACAAGGACTCGGTTGTAAAGGCGGACGAAACTCCCGAGGGAGCACTGGCCCCCATGGAATCTTGAATTCGTGCTTTGGCCGTCGTGAGGTGCGTAAGAACTCTAATAAATGCATCGGCATGCGGGGACAGGACCGATTTCTGTTTAAATAGTAGCGTTGTGAGACGGACAAATTGTTTAAATATTTCCATTGTTCAACGCTATTTCAACAAGACAGAGTAATTCAACGAAGTAATTCAACGCGAGGTAGAGGGAATAAGTGAGCAAAAGAGATGTTGGTGAAATGATTCACCATGTTGAAAAGACCGGTGAAACAGTTTCAACGCCACATTTCAACTCTGTTGAAAAGAAATCAACGAGCCGATTCAACAATGTTGAAATCATTTCACCTGCGTTGAAATGGAATTCAACGTGCCAATTCAACTTGAACGAGGTTGAAAAGATTCATTCAACAATGTTGAAAGCCCAAATTCAACGTTGTTGAACGCGGCAATTCAACGCCGTTGAATTGGTCCTAGAAATGAAAACGAAGTTAAGGAAAATGCTACTCAAACGAGCGGAATGGGCTTGGAGTAGATATGGATCGAGGGCGGGGGAACGGGAGGAGGAGGAGGAATGATGACTGGAAATAGAGACATCAAGTTGGGTTCGTCTGTACAGATCCTTTTCGAATTATTTGATTGCGCAACTCACCTCGATACACTGGCAGCCCAGCCCTCCATGCACCATTCCCTACCCGCTATTCTACGAGCACTTGAACGTGTGCCATCCCCCATCCCGTCGTCCTCAAGCCGTGTCCTATAGCGACGTATCGGCACCCCGCGAGCGACGCCGTGCTGCATCGAGCTCCAAACCTTCTAGCCCCTCCCTTAAGCTGCAACCGTGACGCCATCGCGATGTCACAGCGCGGTGTAGAGAAGCATATGCGTTGAATTCATGAGTACGTGTCTGTTTTAGATTCACGACATGTGCAACTCACCTTTTCTTCGCAGTCTACGCGCCAGGAACATCGAGGAGAGCTTGGACTCGGGCTTCGAGAGAATGGGTGAGTGGACATCATGATCATCTGCAAGAGCGTAAGAGGAGAGTAATTTTACAAGAGCATTTGTGACACACCGTGCGAGCACAATTGTTGCGAGCGGCCTCTTCCCTTGTGCTTGCTCCCAAGATCCTCGCCTTTGCGATCCTAACAAATTCCATGAGAAAGAGGGCAAATTTGCGAAAACGACTTATGACTCACCAGCCGAGTATCCTCTGGTCATTCGCGATCCTTGCAGCGAGCTGAGATTATCCAGCGAGACGATTTCAAACGGTGGACGGGAAGACAAATAGAAGTTTCGTACAATGCATTCAGGAGCTGTGGACACTCGAAACAAGGTTCTGTAAAACTGTACAGTGTCCGGTCTATGCCGACCTGTGCACTGCTTCCAAATACGGAAGGCCACGCACCGAATTTGGAACACTCTCTCGTTTTCGAATTTCTTCCAAGTGCTTGCAGCGTTTACTGCTGTCAGTGCAGCGACTGCACCGCAGACTCTCCGTGGACGGCTTCGTAGCATCCAAGAGAATTAATATTGCCTTGAAGCCACAACTTGTCCACAAGATGGCCCGAAGCGACGCCTTCCGCTCTCGTTCTCCGCCTTTCCACTCACTCAATGCACTCACTCATGCAACCCGCCCCTCTCCCATCGCTCCTTCCGCACTCCATCCAACCCGCCAGCACCTCTCCATCCCTCCTTCATCACGCCTCCCAGCACCTACACCCTCCGCCAGCTCTTTGAGGGTCCCAGAAAGCAGTTCAACTCGCCGACAGACAGCAATGCCGTCGTCAACACGGTATCAGATGCTTTCTCGCCCCGAAGGTGCTGGTCAGCAAAGCGCGTTTGCCAGTGACGACGACGCACGATTGATTGAAGGAGGGCGGCATGGAATGCGCAGTAGCGACGCAGACAACTTTGGGGCTCTGGCAATTTGGTGAGTGCTGGTCTTCTCGACTTCAAGGATTCGTTTACTTTCGACGTGCACGCTGCAGCGTGCGCGTCCTCCAATTCGAAACGCGACGCCCGCCAGCTACATGAGTTGAATGTCGAGGGCGATAGCGCTACGGACGGCGAAGAAAGGTGAGTAAACTTTCTTTCTTTCAAACCAACTCACCGTCCGCAAGAACAACGAGCACTCGCCTCTCACCACGCTCGCAGCGACCACAGCATGACCTAACGTTCCTCAGCACACCCGCACGCCATGCCCAACATCACCGCCAACATCCCCGCCCACTACTTTCACGCCCAACGCAGTGAGTCCCAACGACGAAGAACGACGACAATGAATAAAGGAAACTCACCTGCGCCTTCACCCACATCTCGCCGTCTCGCCGTCTTCGAAGAGGTAGCGTGTCGTTGCGAATGCACGCCAGTGCACCGCCAGCACCAGTGCAAACGACGGGACAGCTGCTGTCATTGCTTTCGGTGAGTCTTTCGAAGAGTCTTGCGAGAGATGAAGGCGTACGCTTACCTTAAATTGCGAGCAGATCTGGGCCAGCGTGCTCGACGAGCCAGCCACTGGCATCAACGACGGCAAACATAAGCGTCGCAGGCG